>PVKA01003296.1:60669-112099 GCA_004027165.1 Ctenomys sociabilis | reverse complement strand
ATGTTGCAATGAATAGAGTAGTTCAGAAATATCTACGGGGTGCTGATTCCACATCTTTCAGGTGTGTGCCCAGAGAAGAGGACTGGGTTGTTTTACTGACTTTTACTTTCTTCCGGTGCTGTGGATCCTGCTCAGGCCAGGTTCCTCAACAATCCGGGTGACGGCACCCACCTTCGCTCCCGCGGGGCCAGGCTCTTCCTTTCCCTGCACCCTTGCCCTCGGTTCCTCATCTCTTCTTTCTGGCAAATCCCATCCTGTGGTGGATGAGAAGGAAGGCTGCACAGTCTTTCCAGACCTGCTGGGAGAGACAGGCCCCCCTGCGCTGCCAGCCTGCCCACCGCTGGTTTGGAGAACATGGAAGACGCCTTTCCAGCCTGGGGCCTGAGGACCACAGGGTCCTGGAACCTGACAGCTATTTGCTTTGAGAAAGTCCCAGGTGCGGGCTGCCCGTGGTTCTGCTTAATGGCAAGGAAACTAGACAGAATGTGACTCTCAATACAGAAGCTTCCAGTGAAGCGCAGACCTCCTAGGACACGCATTCTTCGTGTCCAGCTCACCAGTGTCAAGTTCCTCTTTAGAACCCTGCCTGTCCTGAGTTTATCTTTTTGAAAAATGTTCTATTTGTCTTTTCGAAACTGCAGCAAACATGAAGCACCACAATTTTTGAAAACTGAGTAAATTGAGCTTCTCTTTAAGAATGAGAAAATCACCCCTGCGCCCCAGCTCTGTTGGGCTGAGAGAGTGGTTTGAAGAGAAAGCACGCTGGAGTCCACAATCTCACGCTGTCGACCTCAAGACAGGACAGCAGCTTGATGCTTGCAAGCTGAGCACAAAGAACGCCACCCACATTCCATGGGAGTTTTGCCTTTATTATATAATACCCTCTTCTATTGAGAGTCATGGATTTCCAAGGATGACGACAGATACAGCAGCAAAACTCAAAGCACTGGGCCGTAGCTTCCGTAGCTTGGGGATAAACCTGACAATGGCCTTTCTAGAATGCAGGTTCCTCAGCTGTCCGCTGGAAAGAAGCGTGTGCTCCGTGCTGGGGGGCGGGCTCCGTGGGACTTCCCGTGTCTGTGCATCCCGCACTCAGGAATCAGCACAGGCAGGACACAAGTACTACCTCCCCATTCCAGACTGACCTGCGGTGAAAGAAGAGAATCTCAGCGTTAGAATCTCTGCTGGGCCCGCACGAAGCCGGTCGCGGGCGCCTGCTCCTGCTCCAGGCCGCTGGCGTCCAGCTGTGCCCTGGATGCTCCCGCCTCCCCTGGCCCCTCCCTGTGTGACCCTGCGGCTGCCCTGCCGCATCCACTGGCTCAGCACCGCTCGGTGTCACAGACTCCAGGTCCCCTGTGGACCCTGCACTCTGTGCACCTGCCAGGTACCTGGGCCTGTGGGGTGGGCGAAGGTGTCCCTAGCAGTGCACGATCCCGCCTCAGAAGCCTTTCTTTGATTTTAACTAATAAGCTAATCCTCAAAACACGGAAAACATTGCAAATTCAATGGAAAATTTCATGTTTGGGTTGAGAGGTTTTCCTGTTTCTCAATTGCCTGAGGTCACACTGTACTCTTTTGAATAAGAAAATCAAGGGTGTTGAAACTGATAACACATTTATAGCATAGAACTGTCTGAGGCATTCACAGTGCAGTTGTTTCCCTTGTTTAATTAGAAAAGGACAGCTTACCCTGGGGAATGTTTTAGGGCTCTCTCTCTTTCTCTCTGTCTCTCTCTCTATCTGTGTCTCTCTTTCTCTCTCTCCATCTCTCTCCCACCCCCACTTATTGAATTTTAAATGAGAAATAGTGTGACAGCACGTTTTCCCTCTGTATGGATGCTCATGGAATAAGAGATATCGAATTTAGTAGGTTGTGAAAACAAGAAATGGAGGAGAAATATTGCCTGCTAATTTGGTTTAAGATAAAGATCAATCTACAGAGCTGTTCTAAATTATTAGACTGGAAGGGGGATTTTTGAAAAAGTTTAGGGACTCACTCTGATTTTTTGAAAGTGAAACTTTAAATAGCATAAACTATGCTTTGATGATCAGATTTATAGCTTAATAATATAAGACTATGAGAGAATATTTTTCATCTTCATTATTTCCTTGAGAAAATTTCACCATAATTAACAGCAATAAAGTTATACCTGCAGTTACATAAAAATAGTGAATACTAGAAAACATGAACAGGTCTTCCCTTGAAGGGAAGTTCTGAGCATGAGGACGTAATCCTTGTGAGTGAAGTGTGTTTGATGTAAGAAAAGCCGACAGGTATTTTAGGGAAAAAAAAAGTTATTTTTTTTTATAAAAATGAGACAAAATGGGAGGAGTACAATCACAGATGTTCTCTGTTCACTCTTCAGTCTTAGACAGAATAATGAAACCTAAGAGACTGGATTACCTGATACAGTCTTCCTTAGAATATTAGAAAATTTGAATACATATGAGACCATAGCTTATAAGATTAATCTCTGTCTCCAAGTGGGTTTTTAATCCTTCAAAAATATATTTCCTTTAAAGGTAAAGCTCCTTGTTTAAGTACCTAAATTACTTGTTTCAAAATTTTGAGCAATGAATCAATTGAGAACTAATTTGTTGCTTCTTCCCTCCCTCCCTCCCTCCCTCCCTCCCTCCCTCCCTCCCTTCCTTTCTTGCTTTCTTTCTTCCTGCCTTCCTGCCTGCCTTCCTTTCTTCCTTCCTGCCTTTCTGCTTGACTTCCTTTCTTCCTTTCTTTCTTACTGCCTGCAGTCCTTTCTTCCTGCCTTCCTGCCTGCATTCCTTTGCTTTTATGGACTGGTCACTAAGCTCAGGACACTGGCCCTTTGCTACGTTCTTGGCCTCACCCAATTTGAGATGTTTTAAATTTCAGGCAAACTCTCACTGAGTTACTAAACTACCCAGGCTGGGCTCCAACTTGCAATCATCCTGTCTCAGCTTCCTGAGTGCTAAGATTACAGGTTAAGAGCATATCTTAGTAGCACAAACTCCCATTGGTTATATAATAAAAAATATAGAGAGAGACATCATTATGGTTTTGTGTGAAAGCCAGATAGTTTTAGATATTCACTGAGATGGAACAGCCATACAATAAACAACATATCTGTGTGCAATCTGATGAGATTTCACTCCTGTGTAAAGGGTGGAACCATCACCAGTTTAGATAGAGAATGCATTTATAGCTCTCAAAGTTCTTTTGTACCTCTTTGCAATTCCTGTGTCCTATCTGCACCCACTCATTGCAGTTTTATTATTGTATATTGCTGCAACCATGCAAGTGGTTTTTGGGTAAGTGTAGACGTCATTGTAGTCCATGCACATATATAAGTCTTGATTCTTTAAGTCAGCAGAATTATTTTGAGGTAACCTCTGTTAAATATATCAATAATTCATCATTTTTCTCTGTGGAATACAATGTATTAATTTGACTGTTAGCATTACATTTTTACATTTGGGAGTTATTACGAGTAAAACCACTAGAAGAGTACACTTACCAATATAAATTATTTTCTCATTTATCTGAGATAAACCCCTAAGTTTAAAATTGTGACACACATGACATGGATAAGTAGAATTTTTCAAGAAAGTGTAAAATCTGGTAAATTTGATTTATTAAATCCAGGAGCTTCTATATTTTTCTATTGGCTCTCATGTTGTCACTGAATAAGAGAAGGTGTTTTTTCTTTTTTCTATCTGAATGGATAAAATTTCTTTTTTTTTTTTTTAATACATTATGGAAGGGGAGTACAAGGCAGAAGTCTCTGCCTTGCTCAATTTTCAATTGTGCTTCTTTTTGAGTGCTCAATTTGCTGCAGATGTGCTCAGTGTTAGACGCTCCACTGGTGCAATCGATTAGCACAAGGTACTCATAGATCTGCTCAGTGTATTCTTCATAGTGCAATTATTATTAGAATTTGTAGCACTTGAGTTTATTTTCTGTATCTTCTAAGACTTTCCATAAATATCAGTGCCGTCTAGGACATGCATCCCACTTTCTAGGTCCTTGTCTGATGATCTTGATAGCTCTGCGATGGCTGGGCAGTTGTCATTGTGGTATTTGTTCATCTGTTTCCTTACCTGCCTGGTAGAGAGCTTCCTGGCTGTGCCCCTGATGCTGCTCTCCTTCAGTGGGGGAACTCCCTCCGGCTCAGGGGTGCCTAGCCCGCTCAGCGCTTGCTTGGTGACAAGCAGGGAGCACACTGGCTCCCCACCCCATGTCCCTGCTGCTAGGCAGTGCTCTGCCGGTGTCCATGCCCCTGGGCAGCTAGGTTTTCTAGACCATGGTACAGTCTGCATTCCTACTGAAATCCCAGCACTGGGCGGCTCCTTCGCCTGTGTGTCTTCATCCGTGCTCACCCGGAAGCACGCGCAGGCGCTCCAAACTCTGCCTCCCAAAGCCCTCCATCACCACCACTGTGATGGGCACACTGGAGGCTGCAGGCCTTCTTCACGTGGAGCCCAACAGGCTCCCCTGAGCCCCCTCCGCAGAACCACACAGAAGCCGAGTCGGAGCACAGTGAAGCATCATCCACTGCCTGGGCCCAGTGGAACTCTCCTGGTTTGTTTATTGTCTCTCTGGGATTGTCCTTCTACACTGCTTGATGTCTGCTGTCTGAAACTCACTGTTTCTTGTGGTGTGTCCATGGCTCGGTTGTACTCAGACAAAGAATCTGGTGCTTATTGCTTCAACTCGGCTGCAAGCGATGGGTGCTTGGGGATTCTAACCAGTCCATCAGTATCCGTCTTCCCCAAGAGCCCAATGTATTTTGCCAAATAGTGAAAAAACAAAATGCATTCAGATGCAAAGATTTCCCTTTTTCTAATCTAGGAAATTTTGAAATTATTTTTTCTTCCTTTTTGTTATCCAGACATTAGGTCCCATGCTGCTCTAGGGTACGTTGGGTGCCCAGATCTTGGGAATAGGAGCATATTGACTCTTCAGAGTCAATAGCTGAAAGAGCAAATCTTGGCATAGTTATAGACAATACTTACCGAGCTCTTACTATTATTCTTGTAATTTTTTAATGGTTTATATTTCTTCAATATTTTAATACTTCTGGAAGGCAGATAGGACAACTGACCTCATTTTAAAATAAGGAAATTTAAAATAAGGAAACTGACACATTAGCAAAGACTTCACAAGGTTATTTCTTGCCAAACCAAACCGAAGGGGATGCAATGATCCACTCATAATTATAAGCAAATTGTACGAAAAACATAAAAAAGTATTTAAATAACAGATGTACAGTAAAACAACAAATAAGCCTAATGGATAATACAATTATTCATAATTATAAAATTATGGATGTAGTAGGAAACAGACTTTCATTTAGAGTGAGGATTGTACTGTCTCTACCATCTCACTCAATAATGCATGATAAATGGAACTTTCTCTTGGAGATTTCTGAATAGAAACTTCGCTGGCAAGGGAGGATGTGAGATGTGGCTTAGTATATTCGGAAAGTAAAGGGGGGGCTGGATGGCCGCAATAGGAATGGTAAAAAAAAAGAGGTCACTTGTGAAATCTATGTTGAAAGCATAATTTAAAAGCTTTGGTAAGCATGCACATGAAATGGTGCTTGAAATGGTGCTCTGGCAAACAGCAGGCAGGACAGGGAAACAGGTGGGCAGCCTTTGATGTTTAGAAGTTGTAAACAGAGCTTTCAACTTTTGAAGTTACTGGTTGAATTTGTAGAAATGTTCTGTTGGCGAATGGTGGAATCACTTCTAATTATAGTGATGTGGCTATAGGGTAATATTCATACAGATCCAGGAATATCTATAATGGTGGAAATTTGGGCTTAGCAGGCATGAGGTACTATGGACCCTGGCATACACACACACACACACACACACACACACACACACACACACACACACACACACACAAATATTAGGTAAATGCTAAGTATTAAAGCAACTTTTTTTGTATTTTAGGGAAGGGTTCACAGGATGTTCTGGATCTCACTACTAGATTGGACTCATAGTGATCCATCTGGCTGCTTATAGCATCCCAAGTGCTGGGATTAACAGGCTTGTGCCTCCACCCCTAGTCTCAATCTCGGCACAGCCCCAGCCTCTGCATCTGCTTGCAGGTGCTTTAATCCTCTGAGATATTTGGCCGACCCTAAAGCAACCTTCAAGGACACTTATTTTATAATTTGATAAGCACTTAATAGGAAAGATGTGTATCTTGGTGTAATTATTTATAGACTGTCAGAAAAGAGATAATGATTTCTAGGAAAAAAAGCCAATTAGAGCATATACTGTACATTATTTTTGAAAACATTTTTTCAGGCTCTAACATGGATAGATGGTTGTGATAAGAGCTGTTTTAAATATTTTACAACCAGGGATAACTCATTTAATGGAGAGGTAATTATGCAGAAAGGTTTTTCTGCAAGACTTTCAAAAAGGTGGACAGAACATTAAAAAAGTATTTCTTTGACCAACAGAATTCAACAGACTTAATCGAAAAGTCTAAGAATATCTCTCCATGGCAAAAGTGATCTAAAAGGATGTAGACAAGGGGCATAGCAATTCCAGGCTTGCAGTATAGCAAATGCAGAAAACAATGGGATTTCTTTTCCATAAATCTAGAATAATACTAGTTACCAGCATCACTGGGAAAAACAAAGACTTCCCGTGCTGTGTTCCAGCTGCTGAACCACTTGACGAAGGGGCACACTCTCACACTGTAGAGCTAATTACGTTAATAGTTTGATGCTTGTGCATGTCTTATTCCTTGAAGCTGACTCTGAAGATATTATATTAATTTGATGTAAAAGGTGGGAGTGGGGTTGTCCTTCAACCTCATCTTTCAATAAGATCACTAGTTCTCCAGTTTTCTTTTGCTCTGAGATCAAGTCGATTTTCCAGAATCCATTAATCAAATACTGACTTTCTGACTAATAGCAGTGACGTTTGGTTCTCCTGTGCCCGAGTTGCAGGTGTTGCCACAACCGTACGCTTGTCAGGAATCCTCGTTGCTCACTCATCCCCTTTACCTTTTTTGAATTTAAAGCTAAATTCCTGGAAGTGCAAGATGTCCAAATGCAAAATATATTTTTTTTCCTTTTTCCCTTTTTTCAGGAAAATAAATTAAAAGCAATGGCCGTGTAGATAAAATGGTCAGAATCTAACTCTTGACCAAATCCTAGGCTGTGCAGGCCTGAGCAGAATGCCGACTTCTCTCTGCTTCTGTTTCATGACCTCGTAATGTTCCAGGAATTCTGCATATTGAACCAAGAGCAGCGCTAATTGCTAGCACATTTTAGGCAGCGGCCGTTGCCCACAGGACGAGACTGAGCTGCGCTGATTGGGAGAGCACTCAGCCTGCTGTAAAGAACTGGGGTGAGAGGCTCAGAGAGACTCTGAGTATGCACAAGGGTGGGCTGGTCTGTGTGTGAAAACAATGAAACATCCTGCCTGTGTGGGAGGGCTGTGTAAGGAACAGGTTCAGAGTTATTACAAAGCTCTAATTATTGAACAGGCTGCCTCAAGAGTTAGAGAATTTTCATTACCAGAGCCAGCCAAGCAGGATTAAAGTGCCATGTACCGGTGCGTGTATTTAGGAGTCTTGTCCTGTAGAGGGTGGGACCCAGTGACCTCCACAGTCTATCCAAATTAACTGCTTAGATGCAGAGCTGCCCGCAGTCTCAGGTAAAAGCTATCCCTTTCACTCAACTCGATTTTCTTCTCTGTTGAGTCAGGAATATGTTCTCCTTAGAAGGGGCCTTCGATCTTCACTCTTGCCATCCAGTAAGGGTGAGGACCCCAGCTTAGGAGATATACTGGCCCCAGGGGCCACCTCGGTGCTGCCACATTAAGCATCTTTGTTTTAGCACAGCGCAGAATCTGGTGTCCCAGATTTTCTTTTTTTCCTTTTTCTTTAATGATCTCTTTTAGGAATTAATTCTCATTGTTTTCATTCTGCAGATTAAATGCACTAAAATGGGTAACAAATTCTGAGTTTTGCTTTTAGTTTGTACAGAGTATTTGCACATATTTTACTGGTACATGTCTGCAGGCCATAATGATGACATGCTTTGCAACACGGTCGTACATGTTTGAGCACACTTTTCCAATTTGGTAACGTTTAATATTCAACTGTTTAGACTGCTATCTTCTTCCACAAACTCAATACGCAGCCTCCAGGACCCAGAAGTACTAGGTGAGCCTGACACACTGGCAGAGAAGTTTTCTCCTAGACACCATGGCTTCAGTTAGAGCTGTGTCACCATCTCCAGGTTCTTCTATGCTCTCTCCTCCTCCCCCAATGCCAGAGTCATTTGCAAATGATTCTTTGTGGTTTTTGCAATTTGCTGGATGATTCACCTGTGCTGTGTTATGGCTTAACACTTTAATATGCTCCACTTGAAATGCGTTGAGCCCTATGAAAGCTATATGAGTCATTTTTTCACAATGTAGGTTTAAAAGAAAAGAGATGCCCCTGCATCCATTGGGAAGGTTGTGAACTTCACCCTGTTCATAATAGAACTGTGCCAAGAAGCAGACTTCAAAGCACTCTTATTCCCATTATCTTCCCTCTCATTGTAGAGCTTGCTCCATTCTGTATAAGCACAAACCAGAATTTCATGAGAGAGAACAGGTCTTCATATAGCTAATATATTATATTATTTGATATAAATATATATGTAATATATAGATAATATATATTAGATAATAGATATAATAATGTTTATACTAGATAAATTTCAACCAGAATTAAGAATCTGGCTCTTATCAACAGGAAATCGCTATCTGTTCTCTTCCTCACCTTTAGACATATGGACTGGAGATATAGATTGGCCATGAAACTACAGAAGTTCATGTCATGTGGTCAGACACCAGAAAGTCAGTATTAAGCATCATGAGAACGCTCAGTGTTGTGTATCTGATTACAGTTTTATTGAAGAGAGGCATGTTTCAAGAACCTTAATGCTTTTCTTGAGGTGACTGATAGGATTTGAGCCTGGTTCTTCTGTTCAGAAATCCAGGTTCCTTATAAACTACCAGAAATAATGGGATCCACCAAAGTTTTCAAATATGAACGCTGTGGCCATGGTTCTGGCTCTTAGCAGGTCCTCTTCTCTACCTATACGTTCCCCTATTCATCTGCTTTGCCTGTTTAATCATTTTCATCAGCTGGGCATTGGACCTTTGCCCTAAAATGTCCTTGCCCTGTATAGCTAGGAGCTGTCCACTGAACAGAGCAACAATATCCACACCTGGAATTTGAACCAAAACTGGAATTAAGGGTCTCTCATGTCATAGAATGTTCATGACTGCTTGTGTGCATCTGAAGAAGTGGATTTTTCTTAGTTTGTGATTTTAAATGTAAACCAAGGTCACATGATTAGTTCATGGGTGAAATTTAATTGATGCTTTCAATGGAATGAAATTCTTACTGACATTGGCATGGAATACTGCAAAATCTGTGTGTTCTCGGAAGTGTGCAGTCTGTTAGGGGGCTGCAAGCACAAGGTAGAAGGAAGGAGGCCTTCAGGAGGCCAAGGACCCAACACAGGGCCAGGGCCAGAGGCCTCCTGGTGTAGCTGTGGGGGGCTTCCCAGCAAGTTCTGGTAAGGCAGACCAGTTGAGGACAGCAGGACTCAGGAGAAGGCGAGGTGGCGTGCACTTCCTTTCCTGGACTCCAAGGCACCCTGAGCTCACCTGCACCTTTTCGTCAAGTGATGGACTACAGTTTCCTAAGTGTTGCAGTACACAGCCAAGAGAAAAACTGGTTCAAAAACACCTGCACCACACCTTAAAAAGTGTTGTGACAAATGTACATCTGTATCTTGTTCTCTGAATAACCACTACAAAGACAACAATACGTAATGTATTAATTACTGCAACTGTCCTACTAACCCGTTTTGAACCCATTTCATTGATATTTTATTTTCTCATTAAAAAGAATAAAAATTAATTAAAAAAATAATTGTGGTGGGCAGTGGGAATCTCACCAAGAACTCATCCTGCTGTCCTTTGTGTTATGTTTGTAAACATCTAACTTCAACACTGAGTTAGTGGCTTGAGGCAAAGTAAGGTATAGAAGATAGAAAACAGGAAGCTAGATATGTAACTAACAGGACATAGACTGAGAGATGGCATGAGGGGACCCTAGGGGAGAGGAAGCAAGGAGCTAGTATATGTATCTTGTTCAGCATTGCACTGACTCCCCATAATGAACGCGATCATTATGCATTACACAAACACAGAAATAAAAATTTAAAAAGTTACAACATTGCCAGTGTTTCCTATTTTCTATACTCAAACCTAATTCAGTGTTTAGCACTCAGAGAGCTTTTGAGCAGCTAATTGAGTTATTTTCATAGGAAAATGTTCAGTGGAAGCCAATGGAAGGAAGCCAATGGTTAATGAGTTTCTTAAATTATCTTCTGTGGTCACCTGGAATGAAGTGTGTTAAAGATGAAGGATCAGGGCAGCAAGTAGGTTGTGTAGTTGGTCATTAAAGTAGGAATGATGACTCAAGCACTGCAAATTTGAGCCAAAGTGGAGAGCCTGAGGCAAGGACATGTCTTAATTAGGTCTTCAATGTTCAGGTCAAAAAGTACACAGGGACCTGAGGAGCTGTGATGCTAATGAAATCTCCTGTCTCTGCAATCACAGAGGCTGATGCAGGTAGAAATCAAATGCAGAAGAAGTTTAAGTCAGTCTTCCCAGTCTCCTTATTTGAAACTTAGTGCACTGAGGGATAGTAGTTGAACTCCTAAGAGGACAACGAATGGAGCACTAGAGATCTTTCAAGACCTGTGGATTGTACTGACAACAGAACCATGTTCTCCACTCCTTTTCTACCTCTATCTTTTATAGTTTGGCCTCCTCCCTTGCCTTAACATCTGGCATAAATATCCTGTAAGCAAATTCTCTTTCAATTCTATGCTCTTTGCCTTTTGTCTATAATCTCTTCAAAATATTTCAAGCCACTAGGGGTCAAGAGTTGAACTCCAGGCCTTCACCCTGAGCTATATCTTCAGCCTTTTTTTTTTTTTTTTTTTTTTGACAAACTCTTGCTCATTAATTAATTTCCTAGGCTGAGCTCCAATTGGTAGTCTTCTGCCTCAGTGTACAGGACTGCTGGAATTACCAGCATGCACCACTACCCTGGTTAAACTAAAATTAGATCTTAGTAGGCTTGAAAAAGCAGGGCAGGGCAGGGGAGGCTGAGCCCCAGGTCTGCGGAGCTGGGGGCACTTAAGTGTGGCCAGGACCCGTCTCCATACTGGGGCTGCTATCAGGGTTTGCTTTCTGACTTTTCCCTCCCCTTTAAAGTCTACAGGAAATTTTTTTTTTTTTTAAGAATCAGGTCTGCTTTCAGTTTTCTTTCTTCCCTTCCTGCTCTTCTAAAAATGGGTTCCATGAGAAAGGCAGAGCTGCTGTGTGTGTCTGCCGTGTGGGCACGGAGGAAGGGCACAGCCCCCAGCTCTGCTTCAGCCCGTCTCCCTACCAATGCATAGGGACTTTAATTTAAAACCTTCATTCTGTAGGACTTTCTCCAGCATTCTAATAAAGGCTCATTTAATCCCCACCCCCACCCTCATCCCCCCAAAAAAGAAAAAGTCCAAGGCTTGAAAGCTTAAGTACTCAAATGATACATAGGCAGAGGGCTGGAGAACATTGTGGGAATGGGTTTCAGAATGATGGAAAAGAGAAAAAAGAGCAAAATAATGTCTTTAATTTACTGTGTATGTATAGAGTTTTCATTAAAAAATCACCATGTTGGCAGAGATTGATAGCTATCTAGAAAATGTGGATTCAAAGATGTGGCTAGATTGGGTGGTAGATCAACAAAAGCTCTAAGTTCTCCAATAAATGAATTTAGGGGTTCTAGCTTTTCCTAAGAGAGTTGTTATGAAAAAGTCCACAAATTTATGAAGATTAAAAATACAATGACCCTCACATTTTCAGGTTAAAAGGGCACCTACCAAGCTCAGACACTGAAAAGTACACTGATGGAGGATTTCGACACCTTTGGGTAGTATTGTAGTCTCTGTCTTCTGTAGTTCATGCGTGAGCATGTTCTCACTGAAATACACACTTTATATTAAGGGCATGTGGCAGGCTAAAATCCAGTGACAATATGCACATGATTCTGTAGTGTTTATTACAGTAAGGAACAAAACTAGAATAGTCATAATAGTTGTGGTGGGTAAAAACTCCTGCAGTTTCTAACTAGTTGTGGCTCTGTCCTTTTTGTCTTCATACCTGACAATTTCTTCACTATATTTTTGCTCTCTCATCTGTGGTTTTTGAGTTTCCTGAGTTAGGGACCTTAATACTATAAACCACAGTGATTCTAAGGGAAAGGGCAAATATTACTTTATCTGAATGTTGAGCACTAGTTATGTTTCTGAAACTATAATGAGATAAAAACAAACAAAACAAGTACAGGAGAAAGAAAACAGGTAGCTAAGGTTAGGCTGGAGTGATTCCTTCTAATTATCAAAGAAAGTATGATCAGGGCTGCGCAGGACAGGGAGGGATAGCAATTGTGCCGCAGGCAGTGCCACCTCACCAGGTCACTGCTGCCACTGCAGCTGTGACAGCGCAGGGCTGGCAGCGCCTCAAGGCGTGACATTTCCTTTTTTTTTTAAATTTAAGGAATTCAGCAATTGTTGTTATAGTACATATTGCTGTCTTCACATTAGCTGTTCAAATTACCAGATACAAAGATGCAAAATGGGTCAAAAATTAGAAACGTTTTAAAAGAAGAGAGGAAAAAAAGTTAAGCATTAACTGCTTCTTTCAGTAGTCCAGTACAAAGCAGCAGTAAAATTACCAAAGCTGTCCTCTGTGTAGACATATAAATATTTCTTTTTCTACTCCTTTTTTTTTCCCCTTTTCTCTATACCTCATCCTAGCTGTTCCTTCCCTTGGAAAGGGACTCTTCCAGTTTAAAAGTAACTGTTGTAACTTTTCAGATTTTATTGACTTTTTCAGGTTTTTACACAATGGAGACAATATGATGCTTACACATGCAGGTCTGATTTACTTCGTTATGCGTAAGGACTTTAACTGCATCCATTTATCTATAAAAGCCTCAGGTTTAATCTTTTTTGTGGATGAATAATATTCCATTGTATAAAAATACCACATCTTTTTTTCCCCATTCATCAGTTGATGGGCATGTGGGTTGTTTCCAAGAATCAGGTATAATAAATTGTGCAGCTGTAATTACTTGTGAACATATGCTGCTGTGGTATGATGTTTTCAGTTCTTCTGGAAAGATATCCAGGAGGGCAACAGCTGGGCTGGATGCAGCTCCAGTCCTAGTTGTTTTAGTAATCTCCACACTGATTTCCATAATGGTTGTACCAGTCAAGTGTTGATATTTCTTAAGGGCATGAAAGTAAACCACGCATCACTTAAAGAAATCCAACCATATGAGCTTGTACGTAAGGTGGATAGGACAAAATAAAGGAGAGAGAATATAGGGAGTTACAAAGAATGATGCTGCTTACTGACCTCTGGGTCAGTTTCAGAATTTTACTCCAAACTGGGACTTCCCTGATTCTCATTCCTTCCTTTTCTGTTTTCTTCTTGGTTGTTTCACCCACATGTGTGTTTAGCAACTCTCTGCCTCCCCTGGGCAACTTTATAGCCTGTGCATTTGTATAACTGAAATAAAAACATTTTTAATGGGAAAAAGTCGGTCACTGACAAAGTGTAATATTGCCTTTGAAAGAAGTTGTGAACATTTTCACATGGCGGAGCATAATTTCTTAATTTGGAGGAGAGTGTTTTATTGCAGATATGGAGCTCATTCAGAGAATTTAAATAATGATAGAAAGACACATACAGATTTGAACAAACAAAGGACACTTTACTTTGGTCAGTTTCCATTTCACATTTCTACCAATGTGCTTGCTCCTCTGCATTGTAGAAAGTAAAATGTTTAGAAAGGCAGAGACTCACTTATGGACCAGCCTCTGGGTATTAAGTTGAGCAAGTAGATGTGTAGGTGTACAGCTGATGGTGACTTTCATTTGGGTTAATTTTATTTTACCCAAAGAAGCTCTAGTTCTGACTTTAATCCACTGAGTTAAGACCTTGTAATTCCACTCCTTCCCCACCCTTGTTAAGATGTTGTAAGCATAAAAGAGTCAAGAAAAGAGAAGAAGCCCTGACTTTTTGAGTCAAAAAGCACAGCATTCCATTCTAGTTGCTATAGAAACCAAGAAGGTATTTAAGTCAAGACCAAACAAACAATGAGGCTGGATGTGTTTCTGATCTGTAAGTATGGGGGAAGTGTTTTTGGATGTGGAACATTTAATATCTGTAACCTGGGAAGGGACCAGTGGCCGACTTTATTAATAAACTCTGTCTTTTCCAATTTTTGGTCTGACTTGAAAATAATCTCACCACTTCAGACAGAGGACCCAGTAAGATTTCCATGGGCAATACTCTTTGTTGAAGGCAGCCCTAATCTGTAAGGATAGGGGAAGTGCATTCGAATGCTGGACACTTAAGATCTGTAACCTCGAAAGGGTCTGATGGCCAGTCTTATTAATAAACTGTTGGGCTTGTTTTGCTAATTTTTGGTCTGACATGGAATTAACCTCACCATTTTAGATGCACATACCTAGTCAAGTGCTGCCATATTTTTGCAATAGCTGCCTTCTTTTTACAGGCAAAACTGTGGTGACAGAATGCTATTAAAATTCTGACTTCCATCTTTGGGCTTTATGGTTATGGATTAGGCGATTGTGGCAGAGCATTGCAAGGATTTTATGTCCAGTATACACTGGTACAGCAATTCAAGAACTCAAGTCCTTCTACTATTCTAACTGTAAACCTAGTGGGGTAAGAACTTAATCTGCTTCACTTGTTTGGCTTAATGTTCACTTTCTGGGGAAATTTGATTTGGTATTTGTCCCACTTTGTTTGCAGCCAGAATGGAAGTTTGAGCTGAGTTTGTGAACAAAGGCACTGCTGTGTATCAAGTTCAGATGCACCCAAATCCAGGTGACAGAGCTCTGTTCACAGTAAGAACTCCCGGCTGCTATCTCAGAACCCAAAACTACAGAGACGCAATTCTAGTTCTGATTCCAGAGAAAGGAACCCTTAGTACATTCACTCTGAAGATTCCTCAGTCATTGCAGAGGCCCAGCCTTTGGTTCATTTCTGCCCCTCTTCTTCACTGTTTAAGTGCCAAGTTACCTGCGTGAAGTTCCTCTCTGCTTGGCATGCATTGGGTAGTGTCCATTCCTTGCATTGGGCCTTAAATGGAAATCCTTGTTCTTGTACAGAACTGCTCAGCAGATTTACAAATGTAGAGCATGCCTGGAAAATACAAAGCTGAATTCTGCAATGGTAACTGGTAGGTGATGATTTTTTTTGGTGAAAAATGCAGGCTACAATTTTAATTTCTTTAATTATTCATAGAGTACAAATGACTGAAGAGAAATGAGCTGGGCACATGACGTGAGAAAGCAGAACAATGGGTGAGTCTCAGGTTTCCTCTTTGCAGTTCAAAGCTGGTATCATGATGGGAATAATAAATCAATAGAGAAGTTATTGAAGTAAAAATTTGAATAGGACTTGGACCTAGGGAGTTTTTATAATTATCTGTTACAATGGACTTTGTGTATTCAGTATAACTTCATCTCCTTATGGTTAGGAAAATATTCCATAGTAAATTAATGTGCAGTTACAGTGGTTCAGCTCCTCAGTGTTTGATCTCAGCAGGTGCAGTGTCGCCACATGTAATAAGTGACTCTTCCCATTAAATTATTGTCAACAAAGAGCCAAACCCACTTTCAGTAAAGACAGATTTCAAAAAATTCAAACATTTTTACTTTTTATTTGTATGTTTGGCCAGCTCAGCCTGCCCTGGGCTAGGCTGGCACAGCATGTGGTGCTGGGGATCTAACTGTAGCTCCCTGCACTTGCTTAAGCTTGCCTGAGCACATTCTTTAGACCACTGAGCTATCTCGCTGGCCCAGGATATTTAAATTTTAATAATTGATACATATGACAATTATTATTGAAGGGCAGTAAAATAACACAGTTGTAATGTATAAAAATGCCTGCAGAGCCCAGGTGATTTCCTGCTTCTGCCTCCTGCATGCTGAATTAACAGCTTAAGAAAACATTCCTTTTGAAAAAAAAAACTGAAGTAAATTTTGACATCTTGGGAAAAAATAATACAGTTTGGAGAATGTAAATTATTTAATAAGTAATCAGTAGCTCATGACTTTTGCTAGTGTCAAGGTGACAAACAAGATTCTAGGATCACCCTTGCCACTCCTCCACAACCTGCCAAATCTTGGGAATTCTTGAGAAGTCAGTCTCTACAGCTGCATCCTAGGTGTTAGCCTGGAGTATGGATTCTAGGAGGAAACAAGTTCAAAATACAAGTTTGAAAATTTGAAGCAGAGGAATTCACAGAGACTCACAAGGCTGCGAAGAACAGGAAGCCCAACACCTGCTACACAGCAGTGAGATGAGCTGCCTCCAAGCTATTTGCAAAGGGAACACCTTAAAGGAGGAAATTAAAATTCTACTCATTTATAAAATTATTTTTCTTTTTTTGAGAAGTCAAAATTTGATTTTTTTATTTATTAATTTTAAAATGAAAGGATAAATGTAACAGTGATATTGTTTCAAAATAGATTAGTAAGACAATTACAGTAGTTGATACATTGCTTATTGTAGTCTTTGTAGTAATTATTGAAAGTGCACAATATAGGCATGACATCTTGTCCAAACAATGTGAACACAAAACCTTATTTTCAATTAACTAAGAGAAATTAGTTGGAGAGGGGTTTTATTCCTAGCTTTAAGAGACAAGCCTGTAGAAATGCTTACCACAGAGAAAAGACAGAAGACAGAGACTTGCAGCATCAGAAGTGGAAAAGCTGGCGACTGGTCAGAGTTACAGAAGTTGTACTTCGGTATGAGAATATTATGAAATACTTCACTTTATGAAATCTGGAAATTAAAGTGAAGTTGTGAATTTATCCTATGAATAAAACTAATCCTTAAAAATTGAAAATAACTGCAATGAGCAACATTTGACTCACTGGAGATAGAAAGTAAATATTAGGCTCAAATTGTTTTATAGAAATATATTCTACATTTTCAAGAATCTCATTTTCAACACATTTCTAGCTGTTCTTATTGACAGAAAAATTAAGCTTATAAAGAAAGGCATATGCATGCTGAATAAATTTGACTAGAGAGGAACACTTTTGCTCTGAGGAAATCTTATTATGACATTAAGAACTTTGGTTCCTGAAATAATTGCCCAATTCCTTATGATGTTCAAAAATAGGCCTTTTAGTCCCTACTTTAGAGTTCGTATTCTCTTGTTTAGACATCCAAACTCATTTGTGGTGGTTGGTTTTGCATCTGTCCCCCTCCTTTTTAAAAATATATTTGTGATGGGGCATTACTACACAGCTTGGACTCCTACCGGTCCTCCTGTTGTCAGCCTCCCCAGCCCTGGAATTACCAGCGTGCACTGCCATGCCCAGTTTCAGTGGCTGGCTCAGTGCATCCAGGTGAGGGGCTGGCTTGACGTGTGGTATTGGGGATTGAACCCAGCCCCAGGTTTTGCCTAAGCAGGTGCTTAGTCTGTTGAGCTACCGCTCAGGCCTTGCTTTTCACTTTTAAATTTTCACAGGAGGTGGTGTTTCCCTGGTACTCCATCCTTATGGCTAACCTTTTCTCTCTTAGGCTTCTTTATTTATGGTTGGCATTTAACACCAATTTCTAGATAATCTTCTCACTTCCTATTGGCTTTGAGTTGTCACTATTTTCTCAGTTGTAATAATGTCCTTTGCATTAGCTTTTCTTCTTTATGCTGATAATATTGTGAATTATATAAGATACCTTTAATATCCTTCAAACACTACTTTCATTGTGTTTCTTATTTCCTTAAAGTAGGTCTTTATTAAGTTTTGCTTAAAGAATTGGAAAAAAATCAATTAGTCACTCTGAAATCATTCACTGCCACATATACCCTCTCCTCTAACACGACTTGTGTCTGGATACCCCCTGAGAACTTCACACAGTCACAGGTGGGGAGCATTTTGGAGACCATGGAATCTACAGTTTGTGATTGGTTTACTGTCTTCATTGTTGGGTCTAGTGACGGGTGTGATACATCTATCCTAGGACAGGGAGACTACATAAAATATAAGGGAGTGCAAGAACCCTGCTCCTCCCTCCTTGCTCTTAGTGTCCTTGGCATCTTTCACCACTATAAACCATCACCCCTTCTGTTATGACATCCTGCCTTGGAGCCAGCTGATTGTGGACTGAAACCTCCACAAACTTGTAACCAAAAAAACCTTTCCAAAATGCTTCATTTTGAGCATTAGGTATTTTTCTCTCAGCAATGAGGAAGATAAGGAACCAAGATATCTTCATACATGTGGGCAATTTTATAAAGAGTGAAAATGTTATTGTGTGAAACTCTCCGCTGACTCCCACTTATGTGCGTAGATAACAAAGAGCACTTCTCATGGTACACCCTCCAGGTCTAGGCAACACAGTATCTTGTGACTTCCTATGAAATCATTCCTTATACTCAATTCCACTGAATTTTATACTCCATCAGATTTAAAATATACAATACCTCCTACTTCTTTAAGCACAACACACTGTGGCTTTGATTATATTTTCTATGTTGATGACTCCTAAATCTCCATCTCAATCTACTGTGTTTCTAGGAATCCCGACAGGGACATCAGCTGGAATTCCACTTCTGCTCACACATATCCACAAGATGAACAATCATGTACATACATATTGCACACATTATTTTTAAGCATCTGTAATTTCTTTGAGTAAATTTGTATAATATTATAACCATAATTATTTTTTGAGTGAAAACGGACTGAAGAGGAATTATCTGTCATAACACTTTGCGATTTAAGACCTCCAAATAGTCAATAAAAAAGTCATGACTAGTGGCTGACAGATGAAAGGTCAAGTCCAACAAAGTGAGTCTAAGCAATGACTTTAGTGTATAATGTTCCCTATTTTCTCTCCATCACTCAGTTGAGTGTTCCCTAACCTAGCTATTTCTTAGACAATGGTCACCTTTGGAGAATAAAATGGCAGCCAACCTCTCGAAATTGGTATAAAATCCTTCCACCATCAAATAAAAATATGGGTTTCTTTTTCCTTAGTAATTAAAAAATAAAATGAAATAACACTTCCAATGAAAGCTTTTGGTCTCCCTGTGGAGACATGAATCTCTGACCATAGACACACACTTGCTGCACATACTAAAGCAAAATCCAAGAGATAAAATGTGGGGGTTCATGGACATAGGGAATGTCTGGAGTCATTCCGACAGTGGGAGTTGGGGTTTAGAGAATGCACCCGAAAGAGAAATAGATGCTATTGGGGCAAAAACAAGAGCAGTGTGCTTTGAATTAATCTGCCAGTAAGAGAGCAAGAAAAGTCTCAAGTTCAGGCCTTTTATTTGTGTGTTTTTCTGTTACCTTCCTCAGTCAATCTTCCTGCTGTAACTTAGCAATCAGAGATGGAGAAAGATATAAGACACAACCCTTATTCCCAGCAAACTGCAAATGTTTTACATTAGGTGAGTAATTTCCAAGCATTCACTCATGAATACTTTATAGTACTTCCTCTGGACAAAGCCATGGCTAATAAGGCAACAAAATTTTATAAATGTCATTTATTAAATACTGATTAATTGATTCCTTCCATTTTATCGATTGACATTTTATTACTCATAGAACTTACCAAGGTTAAGAATTACTATTTTATTGAACACCACTGCAAGCTGGCGAACTTGGACACGGCTTCTGTAGGGATGCTCCTGTCACTGTAGTACTGCCTGGTGCTGCGTTGCTTTCTCTCCCTGAGTTTTTTATTTCAAAAGTTTTCTATTTTTTATGTACCCTTAAATCTTATTTCCTAGCTCCTGTTTCAAATAGTTATCACCTACATATGTATAAAGAGCTAATATACAACAGGTCACTCACTAGCATTCTTGACTAGGAAGGATTCTACTTTGTCATCCTCTTGGAGTTGGGTGTGTCCACGTCAATTCTTTGAATAACTGCCTGGAAGCAATGGGGGTATCTCTCTTGAGGAATTTTGAAAGCCATTTGACAACACTATCCTTCCCCCTTATATGGCCAGGCTTTCTTGGAGACAGGAGGAAGAAAATCTGCTTGGTCTTGCTCTGAGTCACTATGGGAGCAAAGGTCATGGAAAGCCCTCTTTCCACTCGTAGTAAGAGAGATAAACACATTTTCATACTGAGTCCTGAAATTTTGGAGGTCATCTGTTAGGTTATCATAAGACAGACTGCTCAGATTGGTTCACTTCAATTCAGGATAGATCTCTTTTCAAGAGTATTTGCAGTTTTGGAAAATAAGAGAACCTGTACTGTAACATCATGCAACTCAGGTGTTTCCAAAATTCTCTGATCAAGGACATTATGGAGCCAAAGAGAAAAGTGATCAATGATGTATAGTGTGCCTAAGGAGAGACACATGGAGAGAAAACTTTCTCTCAGGCTTTCACAGAGAGCAAATTGGTCAAGCAATGGCTATGACTCATCCACATGGCTGACACAGACTAAAGATCTACAAACTGTGGTACAGGGTTTCAGGATAAATCCTGAGGGGATTTGACTGAACTTAATCAGATATAAAAGCTACAATTCTTGTTACATAGGCTTTGCTTTACCTTGGTCTTAACCATCCAGCTGAAAAGTATAAAAACAAAAATATAAGAAGTAAAGCCATATTATAATGCTGAGCTGTAAAAACAGAAGTGAACAACTTCTGACATTACCAGACATATGGAAAACCCAATACTATTATAGACTACTGGGCCCTTTGGGAATATTTTGCTGAATTCACACACCTATAATATTTAAATGACAAAACTATAAAAAAGGGGATACAAATGAATGATCATTTTGTATCTGTATATTTAAAATAGCTAAGATAGACATACACCTACATTCTCTTAATTCAATGAATAGAGGGATCTGTTCTAATGGTGTTCGTAAATACAATATCATATTTACATCTTGTACAAGAAACAGACCACTAAGAAAACAGTGTGTGATGTATTAATTATTGAATCTGTACTAGTAATTTGATTTGAAACTGTCACACTGCTAAGTGTTTTTCAATAAAATAATGGGGAAAATAAGAATATATTTTGACCAATAATCTAAAGAGAAGAGACACTGGTGGAATTTGCCATGGCTGGAAATGTGAGGGTTAAGTAGTTTTCATGTCTTACCTGTTCCACACCAGGCAAATGATCTTCTGCTTGTCAGTGACCAGTATCAGTAAAACACAAACCCTTGAAACTAAATAAACTAAAACTTACACTGAAGGCAGATAGCTTTAGCAGGTGAATCTTGGAAGAGAGGTATGCAGATTTCAGTTTGTCTCAGGATTCCCTAAAGCAAATTGGTGCTCACCGTGACCTCAGGCATTTTTTTTGTTATAAAACATGGAGCCACCCACATGAACAAGCTGTTGGTCATTTGTAGTCCTTTCCAATTTAGTGAAATCCAGAACATTAGCAAGGAAAATAAGATTTGTTTCCCTCAGCTGTTGTTCAAACTTGTCTGGAAGAAAAGAGCATGAAGACCTGCCCTTGAATTGCTGTGAAAGGGAAATAAAACTTTATTATCTCTCCGGCAAGTCAGTTAGGAAAGCCTCGTGACGTGGCTGTTCAGGACTCCAGAGGAAGGCCGAAGCTAAGGAGTGGCTTGCAAGGCAAGAGGCTATGTGAAAGAACTGCAGGTCCCCACAGCAGACCCAGCAGGCCAGAAGGAGCCAGAGCGGCAGCTGGGAGCCTCCTGCTACAAGGGGCCACAGGCAAATTCCACTTAACCTGGCATAACAATCTCAAATGTGGGCAGCAGCAGCATCAGGGGTCTCCATGTACAAAGCAATCCACCAGTTTTCCTCAGAAAATGAAGATGTACCAGTCTCCTCAGAAGATCAAATTTCAAACTGATGCAGAAGAAAACGAATTTTACAGAGACAAAAAATACTCTAAGAGGTACAGAGAGACATGAATGTGGGTGAAGTATAGCTTGCTATCTGTGAGCAGCAGAGAGTGGAAAGTACTTTTACATTCTCTGACTAAATATTCTAATGCCAAAGTCTTACTCTCTGTGGTATCTTCAAGTGGTCTGTGGCTGATTATCCTTAGGCTTGAGAATTATAAATTCTCTCTAATGACCTGGTAATGGTGGTAAAGGATAACTTTAAATATTTCATGAGGGAATATGTCTAATTAATCTAGAAACAGAGTTCCCAGGCCTACATCTGCATTCAGGAGGGAGATGCCAGGGAGGAGAGAGCTCTCGCAAGTGGAAGCTCTCCTGCAGTCGATTCAGGTGCCTGGCTTTACATCCAGGCTCCTTCTTTTTCCTACATAACTTTGTAAGTATCTGGACCCTGAGGATAATCTTTAGTCCAAAGACAAGAAATCAAGGTGACCATGAAAGGAAAGGGGAGTAACAATTAGTTAAGACATGTTATGTACATTCACCAACTCCACAAGAGAATGTAATTATATACAGAGAACAGACACTAATAAAATTTTAAAAGGTAATAGACATGTAGTATTGGCTCATGTTAGTTAAAATGTTTATCCTTAATCTATGGAAAATAAGTAAAGACAAAAGAAATCTAGACCAATGGGAAGCAAGTCAGTTGACTGATAACTCCGGCACAACAGTGGCCATGCATCGGAAAACTACAACGGGGGAGATTTGCTGAGCAGCCCCTCTCAGTGCAACATGTACTTGAGGTTCCCATTTATCAAACGTGTCTCAACAGACACAGTTTGAATTAAAGCTATATGGCAAAGGAGAAAAACAATTAAATGGCCAGCAGCATATGCAGAGAGGCAGTTTTAAAGGTAGTAAATGAGCTTTGATTCTTGCCAAATCATTAAGAAGGTAGGAAGCACAGATCAATGGGTTTCATATACTGCGCTTGCATCTGCACATCTTATGTTAGTTTTCTTTCATTGTCCCTATAGTTTCAGTGGCTTATCATTGCATTTTCCTACCATAAAAGGTCCTTCTCTCAATCAGAATTTATCTGAGGAATTGTGAGTCAGCTAGGTATGGTAGTGCACATCAGTAATTCCAGTGCTTTGGGAGGCTGAGTTAGGAGGACGGTAAAATGTGTAACAAAATTAACTAGTTTTTATGGGATTGCTGTGCTGGCCCCACAACCCGGGTGCACTGAGAAGGTGGTTGAGAATGAGAGTAGGGGTGCATGCCTGTAATCCCAGCACTTGGAAGGCTGTAAGTAGGAGAATCAATGAGTCTGATCTAGTAGTAATATCCTGAACACCCTGTAGACTCTTCCCTTAAAAATAGTGCAAAAAAAGAAAAGAGAAAAAACAATAACTAGTTTTTAAAAATGATAGCTCATTGTGAAGGCCCTCGGCACCATCTCCAGCACTGTGAATCAGAACAGAACAAACTGTGTCTCAACATTTGTGTAACAAATTCCTAATTACTTTAAGGGAAACTGAATTAGCAGCAAGTTCAAGATTTCAATAGGGATTTTAAATCTTTCGGTTATTTATTTGTTCAAGATCTTATTTTAAATTTTTTTATGGTACAGTTTTTAACAAATGTGCTACATATTTTTAAAAGTGTTTTATTATGTTTATTGATACTATTTAGATAAACATAATGATGATATTCATCCTAGAAATCTGTACCTGTACGTGATATATCTTGACTGTTCCTCAGATAAAATAAATATGTAGAACATGTAAAGACCTGGTAAAATTCAGGACACTGCCCTCCGCCAAATTCAAGGATCTGATTAAAAAGAGAGTGTCTGTGATGAATACACACTTCTCAGATGAAGAAATACAAAGGTAAATGAATATCTGAAACAATGTTCCCCATCACTAGCTATCTGAGAGATGCAAATGAAAATGCTGCTGAGGTTCGTTCTTGCCTCCCCCCCCCAAAAAAAAAAACTGCTTATCATCAAGAAGTCAACCAATAACAGAAGCTCATGGGTCTGTGGTAGAAAGCAGCCCTTCTTCACTAGTGGGAATGCAGGGTAGTGCCACCACTATCAAAATCAGTGTGGAGATTCCTTGAAAACTAGGAGTGGAGTTCGCATTTGATACGTTGTTTTTTGATTTGCAGTGCTACTTCATGAGTAATGAGTATTAATAAGAGCCTCAGAAGCTTCCTGGACCTGACGGCGGATTCTCACATGCAGCTGACGATGCTGTCTGCATTTGAGCTCGCTTCATCTCTGGAACATCTTACGTTTTGCATTTTGATATCTCTTTATACAGAGCTAAACTTAATTTCTGTTTAATTAAAATATTAAATACTATAAGATAATTTAGTAATTTTGAATTGAGTGTTTTCTTAATTCAATTTGAAGTTTGCATATACAAAAATAATACTACAGTGTTTTAAGAATGCCTAATCTTATCATCTTAACCCATTTCAGACATGTAGCTAAGTGGTGTTAAATATACTTAATACATTTTGTGACCCAGATCTCTTGAACTTTTTCATTTTGCAAATATAAGACTCCATACCTATTAAATAACAGCATTACTTTTTCTTCCTCCTCCAAAAGCCTGATAAATTCTATTGCTATGAATTTGACTTTGTTTCTGTGAACTTGACTGGTTTATATTCTTAATATGAGTGGCACTGTAGTCCTTTTGCCATTTTGTAATTGCTTAATTCACTTAGCACAGCATCATCAAAATTCATAAATATTGTATCATGTGATAGGACTGCTTTCCATTTTAGCCCACAGCTGGCCAGTGGATGCATGATAGCCTTCCACGTGTTCTTGGCCTTTCATCTACTGACGGATAAACAGGCGGCTTCTGTCCTATTGCTATTGAGAATAGCACAGCTGTAAATACAAGTGTCCATATACATTGTCCAGACACTGTTTTCAATTTTTCTGTTCAAATAGTCAGAAGTAAGATGATTGATCCTAGTGTTCTACTTTAAAGTTGTTGAACTTCAGACTGATTCCCAAAACATTTGTATTATTTTGTAATTTTACCAAAAGTACACTGTGCTTTCCACTTTTCTACATCCTTGTCAAACTTACTAGGTGTACTTTTTTGTACTTTGAAATAGGTCTGCAGCAATAGCTCTATAGATTCTTGGCTTGTAGCTCTATGATAATTGAGGAGGTTGTCTCTCTTCATATGCTTGACGGACATTCATATATGATCTTTGTGAAATACTTCTTATTCAAGTTGCTTACACAATGTAAAATTAGGTTATTTGAGATTTTTGTCTAGTTCTAGTAGTTCTTGATATATTTTGAATTTATAACTGTTGATTTTCTATTTAAGCCTTTATCTAAGTTGAGGCAATGTGTGTGCATTTGTGTGTGGCCTAAATGAAGATTTCATCTTATTCATGGTGCTTGTTCTATTTTGTCACTGTCATGAAGGCAGCTGTGCTCCTAGGGAGTGGTCTAGGGGACCCCATGTTCCATTCCAGTGTGTCCAGGCATTGCTGACAGGCTTTGTACTTGGCAGAAAGATGGAGTTCTCTTGTTCGTTGAACTTGAAATAACCCAAGTGCAAATGTTTGCAGAATTCTTGATGATTTAAAGAACTATTCTGAAATAATTCCAGGGCATTCAGAAAATACCAAGGCAGAGAATCAGGATTTTGCATTGACATTTCCAGAGGAAAACTGCGATCATATTACCTGAATTAACAACTCTGCTGTCAGAGAAGGTGACCCTTCCATGGGACCCAGTAAGCTTGTTCTGAGGGGCTCTGAAGCTCAGGGCCAGAGGAGCCTAACTGCCTTGTGTACACTTCACAGTGAGCCCTGGGCTCAGCTTTACTGAGTACATGTCAACCCTTAGGCCTGGAGAGTTCCTTGGACTTCACTGCAAAGCCAGAAGGGAAGTAATTTTCTTCTCTTTCTGAACACACAGAAAAGGTATGTATGAGGCTGCTTGAGGTCATCAGAGGTGCCTTGTCAGTTGAGGAAACTGAGGCACACTGGTTGGTCCTTAGCATTAGCAAAACCTTGGCCAAGAGAGTGAGAATTTTATACACATGTAAACCTTTATATTTATGAATTAAGCATTTTATGCTTGTCTTCTTTATTTTGTTGCAGAAAATATTTAAGTTTCAATTGTTAAACTGTATTACCCTTGTTTGTTGTGTTCCCATTTCAGTGTTTTTGAAGCTATTATAAATGTGGTTTTTAAAATATCTATGCTTACTTCTGATGCTTAATGGATGTGGTGACCTTCAAAGGCCACACTGATTTATTACATCTAATAGGTACATAGTGAGACATTTGAGGCTTGGTGCATAGAAGACCATTTCACCTTCTGTTTCTTTATTAAAATTGAAATGTTTTACACATATATCAAACAACATATGTTGCTTTCTGTACCTTAATTGCAAATGCTTTCATCAAGCTGAATAGAAACCTTTTTGAAAACACAAATACGCACTAACTCTGCAGTTAGTCTATGTAATTAGCTTCTAGTTTCAAAGACCTTATCTAGGCTCTAACTGACTAAGCTATTAAATTCCTCAATTGACTCCTGTAATACTTGCACACAATAATGGTCCAATTTGTGTGTAGTAACTGATATATTCAATTGAATTTGATGGATTTTTTAATTTTCAAATACCTGATAAAAAGAAACATTTAATAATATCATTCTTGAAAAATAATTATGCCACAACTCATATAACTTTCAGATAGTAAAATTAATTGTTGCTATTAGAGAAGCTGTACTTGGAAAAGACCTTTTCACACTTGATGCCATACCAAACATTGTAGGGACTTGAATTCAGCAAAATAACCTAATATAATCATCTGACAAAACAAAAAGGGGGATAAAAATAAAGGACCATTTCGTTCTGAAAAATATATGTATATGCAAGATAATTAGGATAGATATACAGCTACTTTCTCTTAGTTCAATGAGAAGAGAGGTTTGTGCTAATGTTGTTTAGACAAGATATTATGTTTGCATCTTGTCCGCTGAATAACTACTATGAAGACAACAATATGCAATGTATTAATTATTGCAACTGTCCTACTAACCTGTCTTGAAGCTGTTTCACTGCTCTTTTATCTTCTTTTCTCATTAAAATGAACAAAAAATAATCATTGCAGGTATAAAATGTAAATTTTACAGCAATAATCCTCTATCATCCCCATTTATGGTTATAATTGTGTACTTGTAATGTCTCTGATTATAATCTACAGCATATTTTATAAATATACAGATATATGAACAAAGCATAGCTTAGAATATTATCTAAACAAAATTAAAGCAATTATTATTGAAACTAAAACACCGAATGTTCTGGAGGAGAAGATAGGTAGAAATCTTAAAGACATACAGGTAGGTAGACAGTTTATGAACAAAAATCAAACTTCACAGAAAATACTGTATTTCAAAGAATTAACATTTGGAATCTTATCTTTTTGATAAGTATATGCATGTCAAAAGAATTCACCAATACTTAAAAGAAAATCCATGAGTTAAGAAAATACTTTAGCTAGCTGCCCCCTAAGTCAAAGAATTTATATCTACAATAGAAGTCCTTTTACATTTTTTATAAAGAATTAAAGAAAATCAGGTCTCCAAAATTCAAATATCTAATCCAAAAATGAGTATCTGAGATGAATATACACTTCCCAGTAAAGAAATAAAAATGGCAAATAGATATACTTAAAAAACATTCAGCATCATTGGTCATTCAAGAGACGCAAATTAAAACACCATTGACATTCCATCTTACCCCAGAAAGAGTGACTGTCATCAAGAAGTCAACCAATAACAAGTAACGGAGAGACTGCGGGGGAAAAAGGAACACTTCTTCTCTGTTGGTGGGAGTACAGACTGGTACAATCATTATGAAGATCAGTGTGGAGATTCCTCAGAAGACCAGGGTTTTAGTTCCCATTCAAGTGAGCTATTGCCCTCTTTGGGATTTTTTAAAAAAAAACAAACCTGAAAATATCACACCACAGCAATGTATGTACACCCATATTTATAGCAGTGCAATTAGTCATAGCTAAATGGTGGAAACAACTCAAATCTCCATAGATAAAGAAGATGTGGTATTTTTATAAAATGAAGTATGACTCAGCTATTAAAAAGATAAATTTGAGGCTTTTGTAGGCAAATAGATCCAATTACAGACTTTACTGGTAACTGAAATAAATCACTCGCACGTACAAACATTGTATTATCTTACTAGTGTGAGAACCTGAAAGAGTAAACAAAATCTGAAATGTACAATAGATACTGTGAACGTGGAAGTATTTTTTAAACCAACTTTTCAGGTTTGTATGTGGAAACCTAAACAAGTAATTTGAAGATGACATCAGGCAATACAACAACCATTGTTGAATTCCCATTACTTTGTTTAATGACATTTTGTATCATTTCTACATCTAATGATTTTTACCCATTTTGCGCTCTTTAATAAAAATTGAAAGGATTTATGCATGGCTAAAGTTTCCCGCAATATTTGTGTGGGGATTCTCTTTAGTGTAAACGCTGCATACTGAGTCGTATGAGTTCAGACTTCCCAATCAAGTGCCTGTTGGCCGCGAATGCTGGGGGCGCTAGACAAGGCTGGCAAGCCACAAGTCATGAAAGTTCCATATATCACGCTTACTTACACAGTATCAAATTTAGAACAAAAAGGCAACGTCGGGTAATAAAATGTAATTACATTTTTTTTTCACATACTGTTACACTCATGCTTTTCTTGAATGCTTTAAATCAATCTTTCTGTATAACTTTCCTGATAGCAGTCTAATCTCTTCATTCATAGATCGCAAAAGCTATCTTTACAGTTTTTGGGAAACTCGAAGACCTCTGTACAGATTCGTGGTCTACAGAATGAATGTAGGTTCTATTTTCTTTGCGCAGAGGCACTGACTTTGCTCAACGGTTTTAGTTGGGCATTTTACGATTTTTATGCAGCAACACATTTTGGATGACTTATCAGAAATTTTGAAAAGTTTAGAAATGTGTGGTGGTAGTGGGTGCTGTGAAAATCCCAAAAACCTTCAAAGCAGATGGAGTTAGAAAACTAAAACGTATGTGTGCACCAGGCAACTTGTATATCTACATTTTATTTTCTATTTTTAATTTAGACATGAGACAGCTACATTCTCTCTTTGAATGGGCAAACCTAGGACTTTCACAGTTCATTCCATTTTTGTTACTGTGCTCATCTCCACGCGGATGTATGGACCATCGAGCAATCAGTGTCAGGTCTCATTTTGGTAGGACTGTGCTGCGTCCCACCGCAGTGTTCCATAAGGCATTCATGGATTCATGCAGTCCCAGTGCCCATGGGACAAACAGAAGCTGAAAGTTTACTACAAGTCAGGAAATAGACGAACGCTTTTGTTTTTACAGCATCAGTGGTTCATTGTTTTCTGGCTGACTCATGGGGCTGAGTCATGAAGGCATCTACACTAAGTGTAAGTCCAAGCTTATAGCAGATACGAAGAGGAGGAGGTCTCCATGCAACCTGCTGGGAAAAGGGAAGCAAGAAGTGCAGTGCTTGTCTCGGGAAGCACAGAGTTAAGAAGGAAGGCCCAGGCACGAGAGGTAGCGTGGCTGCTGGGAGGAACTCCAGGGCCTCAGGAGCCAGATTGCGCTGGGGTGCTGTGGTTCAGTGGGCAGGGAGGGTCGCTAGGAATTAACAGGCAAGTAGCAAATCTGTAATGCTGTGGACAGCGGTAAGAATGTGTTGCGAAGACTTTTGCACAAATCTCTAACTACAGAGGATTTCTTGAGGCGGCTTGGCAAAATAAAGATAGTAAATAGATCTCGGAATGGGCGGGTGAGGGAAGGAAGGGATGTTATGAATAGGGTAAAGCCAAGGCGCAGCTGACAGGCAAGAGGATACTAAGTATTACATTATGAAGTATGATCTATGTGCAGTTACTAAGGAGGGCGCCAAATTTTATTCCAGTGTTGTTGAACATAAAGTTGACTATGAAGCTCAGAAACCTGTAGAATTAGCAAGACTCATGAGATGAAGAGCTCTGTAAAGGAGGACCACAGAAGAAAAGGTCATTAGCTATAGGATTCCAAGCTTAACACCAAACTCAAGTGCCCCTTAAAAATCACCTTTCTCTAAAGCACCCAAATGAGATTTCTCCTCCAATCCATTACTAAAAACCTTCATGAAGACCACAGGGTGTTTTTCCAGCATCTGTAACTACAAGTTTTAGCTCTAACTTACTTTATACCTCCAAGTTTCTGCCTGTAGTCTAAATCCAAAATGGAATTTAATAAAAACCATTAGACAAACAGCCAGAGTGATGAAATGCTAACCCAAAGCTCTTGGGTGGTCCAGGCAGAGCCGGGGTTGAACCCGAGACTGCAGGCCCCAAGTCATGGGTCATGTAGGCATCCCAAGAGAGACCTCCCCAATGGCTGGGGACACAGTGGCTGTCACAATTGGTTCAGGTTATTTATGCTTCATGTGGTAAAAGAAAAAAAAAAAAACTGTTCTATAGATTAAATATTCTCCTGTTTCTTTTCTTTCAGACTCTAGAGAAATATACAATTTAGAGTGTTTTGTCTGTTTCCACTGATAGCAGCTTGCCGAATTAGGAGGACTGGGGTCCTCCTTGCAGTGCTTTGTCTTACAGTGCAGAGAGAGAACCCTCCTCACAGCGTGCCCAGCATCCGCACAGCACACTTGTATGTACACAGACAAGAGAAATATGCACATTTTCAGAATTACAGCAAAAATAAACTATGAATCCATCTCTCAGAGAGAAAAGTACCTGTACATCTGAGAAGAATAAAACTATCACAGATTGAAGAAAACAGGAAGGTCACTCGAGATTATGGCTCTGCTTGACTTTGTTTATCAGTGCATCAAGGCAAGTTGCTGTGCCGAGTGCCATGACTTCGGCATGGCTACACAGATGCTGAGCTAAAATTTTGTTGAACAGAACAATCAGTAACCTAATAAAAATAAAACCAATCTTGACATAGTTTTGGGAACAAAGTTCAGCAAAAGGGATGGAGGACGCAGTGCTAAAAGCTGTGTCAGTGAAGCGGTGAATAATCGGCATACAGGTTCCAGGGCCACCATCCCAGTTGTAGAGGTGGCCTTTGTAGTTTACACTCAACTCTAAACCAAGTCTAATTTTGTTCAGGCCAAAATATCCTGCAGGTTTGTAGCAATTTGCATGACTGAAAGAGAGACTTTTATTATCTCTTTGAGCATACAAGAAAAAAAAAAAAAAATCAGCTGAAATTGTTCTCTTGGAAGTTGCCTCAGGCCAAACAGGCAATAATGAGGTAATAAATAAGACATTATGTGAGTCTATGGAAAGATCTTGGTGAAAGATGACTATAAACCACTATGAAACTTTTCTCTTATGCAGTTTCACAAAATAGAATTTCAGAATTTGGAAGATTATTCCTCTGATGTGAGAGTCTAGCTTTATCTATAATCTAGTTTATTGTAATTAAATAAAGTGCATTCATCTTTTTAGAACTTTTTTCTCTTTTAACTCTCTCTAATATGCCTCTTCAGTGAGCATAATTCTTAATTTAACCTTGATTTTACCCAGGGATACTCCTCATAGTGATTCAGAAACAATATAGGATTTCTCATTTTTAAAGATACTTAATGGAAAGCTCAGATCTTTTCAGATTTGTTTTTTCCATGTGAATTTTATCAACAGCAGTAGGGCCAGTTCCCATTTTATTATTTATGAGCCAGTTTGTTCTTGCAATACACATGAAAGAGCATTTTCTTTGCTCCATAATTGAGCAATAGGACATCAATAACATCTGCCTTTGTCTTTCTCTTAGAATACATACTAGAGAGGGGCTAAAGTGTAGGTGACTTCAGTCTAGAGAACAGTGCAATAATCTGTAAAAAGAAAATATCTGTGGCCCCTTAAGGCTATTACAATACAAATAAAAATGAAAACACTGCAACATGTCCTCACATTCTTTGGGTATTATTAATTTGTGGTGTCAGGCTTGGCCACAAATCAGAAATTTCTATTTGCACTAAGAGTTCTGAAACTATCCCACAGTGAGAATTTATTTTTCTACCGACATTTGCAAGTAAATGACTCGTTTCTACAATTTGCTTCGGAGTAAAGCTATGCAGACAGAGCCTAGGAGAATTCACCAGCACTCAAGAAGAAGGAGGTGTCATTGATTATAAACTTAACTCTAGAATTCGAAGCTGGGGAGGACAGACTCTGAGGGGAAACACCCATTCTCACATTGTTTTTTCATTTCCCTGAGTAACAGAAGTTTGTATCTGTCATCATTGGTTAAAATAAAATACCTAAATGAAATTATGTTCCACTCTCTTATATACAGTCCTTGCTGACAGGGTGTTTGGCAGAAATGTGACCCTTTGATAATGAGCCTGCTGTAATTCAAATGTAAATGCTTATACAGCACTTTAAGATTTAAAGAAATATTCTGAGATAATTCCAGAAAACACTAACTCAAACAATCAGTGTTTTACCATTACATTTCCAGGGGAAAACTGTCATCATAACAACCACTGCTAAAATAACCACTGCTGTCAGGGAAGGTGGCCCTTGAAGGAGCACAGCAGGCTCCTTATAAAGGGCACCAAAGCGTAGTGCCAGAACAGCTTGACTGTCTTGTGTGTACTGTGTGGTGAGCCTTGGCCGCAGCTTCACTGAGTTTATGCGAGGCCCCAGGACCTGAGAGCTCCTTGGCTTTTCCTGGGAACCTTGGTGGGAGGTGCACTTCTTCTCTTTTTGAACACATAAATGTATGTATGATGCCAATTGAGGTCATCAAAGTTATCTCGCATATTGGGGAAACTGAGGCACAAAGGCTGCTCTTAACATTAGCAAGACCTTGGGCAAGAGACTAAGTAGAGCTGAGCATACACTTAAATCTTTAAAGTTGTGGACTGGACCCTGGATTTAAGGAAAAAAATAATACATTTCTTCATTCCTTAGCAGTAAATTCATAAATGCACAACAGCACTTAAATTATGCTTTTAATATGAATTAAGTTAGACTAGGTAAAGTATTTTAAACAACTGAATTGAATGACAAAAGCCTATTACTAAAACTTATTGAGTAAATATAAAATGTGTCATTTGCTTCAAAAAATTGCTGCTTTCCACCAAATGTAAAGGTGAGAGGGAAGGTAAGTTTAGTAATACAGCATGAATCCATTTGGGAAGGCCACACACATCATGAGGACCATAATTAGCTGTGCTGTGCAGTTATTTGAAATATATTAAGTTGGCCAATCTCTTCTGTTCTCACCACACAAAAAAAGAACAGTAACTGTGTGGGCCAACGAATATGTGAACATGAAATCTTTATCTTTTGACAGTGAAATCATAGGGTGTACTTATTTTAAAACTTTAAATATGTATGAATTTTATTTGTCAGTTATACCCCAATTAAATTGAAAAATTATATTCAATTTCAGATTTCAAAATTTTTGCTAATAGAAATCTAACAGACATGCATCTCAGAATTTGTGCTCAGTTTTGGGCAAAGTTAGATGAAATACTTTTCTTCAGTGATTAGAGATGTTATGAAAAGGGTTATCATTAATTTCAACCTACCTGTTATCGGTTAAAGCACTTCTCAAAGGTGTAAAGTTTTCAAAGATCATGGGCTGCTATGGTTTCGCACTTGGCGGTGGATGCTTCCGCGGGTGAGCTCGTAGCTGTGCGTGCAGCGGGGGCTGGCGCTGCCTGGCTGAGCTGTGCGGCTGCCCAGCAGGGAGGGGTGAGCCGCTTTCCTCAGTACAGAGTTTCTGCCCAGACAGCAGCTGGCCAGGCATGGCGTCTGTGCAAGTGTCCTCCTAAGGAAGCCCTTCCTCTTTTCCACAGTGCATACTCAGTCATGGGTCCAGTGACTAACACAGCAACAGGTGTGAATTTATTAGACAGTGTCACCCAGAAAACCCAACAAACTTGGAGCGGTTACGCAGTTTGCAATGTACATTATTTACAAACACTGAAATGGACTTCTGCAAGGGAAGTTTGTCATTTGGTACGATGTGTTTTGTCAGTTTTCCCTTTTTCTTTTTTGCCTTTTTAAAAGGTATTTCATAAAGGGCCCACAGGGCCTTACCACACAGATCAGATTCACAGTGATTTCCTGTTTTCAGCCAAGTGCGGGGAGGTGTGTGCAACCACGCCCAGTCTCAACAGCATCTCAGTGCATATGGGGGATTGAACCTCGGTCCCTGGCACTTTAATTCACTGAGCTAGCAGGCCAGTCCCGTTCTTTTTTGTCTTTCTGAGACAGGTTCTTGCTATGTACTTAAGGCTGCCTTAAACTCACTTTGTAGCCCAGGCTGGCCTTAAACTCAGAACAATCCTCCTGCCTCAGCCTCTGGAGTGTGCCATGTTATTTTTATATCAGTCTCAGTATCATACACTATTTCTGAAGTTCTTTCATATTTTTAATGCTAAGACACAAATAGAAAGTTCAAAAAGCAGTATCTTGACTATTCAAATGTCTCTTTAGTAATATATATATGTTAGTTTTAGCATCACTTGTGTGAAAATATCATTTATAGAAATATTCGCTGTTTTTGTTCTATTTTCTTTATACTTGAAAATCAATTATTATTGCATACTTCTCTATATTAAGTAAATTAATTTCCATTTCTCTACATCTTGCTTTTTTTTTTACTGATTAATTCCCACAGACCTGTTCTTTTGCAGGATTTTGCTTTAGCAAGTAGAAGTTCATACCCAATGACTGTACACAAAAAATAAAAACGATTGTAATTTAGCGTTCGTAAAAAGCACAGTTTATTCTTGGTTTGACACTGATTTGTCTCTTCAGTAACTTTTCCTATGCATTTTGATAAACTTAATCCAACTGCTTTTGTAACATTTAGTTGACATCCATATTTCATGTCCGAGCAGCCATGCCAGGAAGGTCAAGTTTGATATGTGTTTCATTCATCAAGATATTTCACCTTTGAGCTGATTTAGAGCACACTGAATTCAATGTATGAATTGTTCTAAAAATGTCACCATTATAGGGATAGTCAATGCCATGCATCTTTGAAGCAAATTCAGCTCAAGTGAAATATACCATTCTACACACACACACACACACACACACACACACACACACACACACTATGATCACTAGGCTTCTGGGTCTGGATCTGGATCAGGGCCAGAATTATATATCAATCAGTGTTATTTTCATAAACCAGTTGTCAACAATATTTTGAATTATTGTCAAAATCTCCGAGGCTTTATGTTGCTTTTAAATTAAATTCTTTTTTATTAAATGCAAATTTAATTTATAAAATTTATAGTATTCAATATTCATCTAAGTCCAATTTAAAAATGGTATTATTCTTCTTTTGCAGTGAATGTAGATCTACTTATATATAAAGTTAAGAGCTATCTAATATAATGATTTTAAACATTCTGTAGCCAACGCATGCTTCCATTGAGATTATGAATTCATTCTGTGGACATCTAGAACCATAAAAGAGAGGCAAGGAAAACAGACTCTTGTTTGTGTTGGAAAACACCCCTTTTTGTGGAAGCTTCTGCCCCTGCACTCAGTGGGAAGAACACTGATGGTGTCGTTTGGGGCTTATCTCGCATCTCCCATGCAGCACTCCACATGTGCTTTAGCAGCGTCCTACATACGTCTGTCCATACGCACAGGCTCAACTTGCTCACCTGCTGCTCATTGTTTTGTGTGTCCCAGGGAGAGGCAGAGAGAGAGAGGTGGCTGAGGGCCTGCAGGTCTTCCTTGGGGCATTTGAAATCCTCTGCTGCTAGCAGAGGAGGGGTGGGTTTAATAGCAAAAATTCTTAGGAAAGGGAATTGAATTTCTCACCTCTTTCATGGTCAATTAGTAATAATGTCAAGTATAAAGCAGTGGTTTTTAGGCCGTGTGTGTGTGTGCATGTGTGTGTGTTGTTCTTATTTTCTCTGAGCCTCTTTTTTCACGTGCAGGCAGTGTAAGGATATTTTCCTTACATTCCCCAATTTTATTACATCTCACAGAAGGCAAGCATGGTCATTGTGGTATTTTGCATAACTGACAAAATGCACTCTATAATAAAGCACATGCTGGGATTCAAAGACCAAGCTGCTCAAGCACAGACTCAGAATCTGATGTGTTCCTGAAGGTCTGTACTGTTAATCAGACAAAAGGAGGAAAAAAGAGGATTGGGAAAGTGAGCTTAGATAAGCATTGATTTCAATATCATTCATATGGCATACTGAAAATTGTAGCTCTTTTGTGCAAAACAAATGAATAAGAAATCACGAAGTCTGGGGCCAGGGAGATGGTTCAGTGGAATAAATGCTTCCCTGATAAGCACAAAGGACTGAGATCAATCCCTGGTTCCACCAAAAAAAAAAAAAAAAAAAAGAAGAAGAAGAAGAAATCATGAAATCTGCAGCAAGGTATGTGAAGCTCTGAATGTGGAAGGTGTATGGATGATTTTTGTCCTGAAGAAGAACAATGATTTAATTGTGAATAGTAGAGCTTTTTCTCTTCAGAGAACAGACCTTCTTGACCTCTTTATAGAGAGCTCTGGTTGGTTTTGAAAATGGAGCCCTTGATATAGTGTCACTGAGCAAGAAAAGTAGATACCCTGGCCTGACACGAGGCCCACTGAACCAGGACCTGGGGCTGCAGCTGTCAGATGGCTTTACTCTGATATCCATATTTATTCCAACCCAGAAATAATTTAAAGAAAGAAATCATAAAATTTTACTTGACCTGGGTATATAAACATTTGAGAACTATTAAAAATTGATGCTTGGAATTAAATTTGTATAAATAAAGCTGTTTAACTATAACATTTACAAGGTGAAGAAATAAATGATTTACTGAGGATGTCCATTACTGAGGCCTTCTCAGAGCACAGTTGATAATTTGAGGCACGAGGTGGTTTCTGCGAATGACAATGGTTGCACTTTATGTAACTCTGCAGAGGTTTACACTGTCCCACTTGTCACCAAAAGACATAATGAAAGGTGACAGCCTGGGTGTTGTAAGGAAAAGAGAGACTACAAAGCTCAAGTGTAAGGACATGAAGAACAGGCTACCCCAAGCTTTTTAGAATTAATAGGTGAACAAAGCAGTTAAGATTTGAAACAGTGCTGTTAAAGGAAATCAGTGATACTTTTCCAAAACAACTGAGGCTGGACACACACACACATACACATCTCACTGACAAAGCATCCAAGGAAAGAAACAGTTGTGTTTGGGTGCACAAGGACCAAAGGGTGATCCCAAGGATGCACCCAGAATGTGGGTGTTACATGTTGTGAGTCTTCATGCTCAGTTCAGTTTTGAGTTTAGTAAGAGCAGACACTGGCAACTGATTGGGTCACTGTGTGTCTTGGTCCCAAGGCCTAGGAAATGTCTTTATGCTTAGATTTTGCTTTTAGTCCTGCAGCGCTAAGTAGAACACATTTTATACAATCTCAAGTATATTTCTAGAGATGAGACTATCGACCACCTGGGAGTTGAGTAGATGCTACTGGGTTATTGCAGCTCATAGAGCACCTTGTAGAATACCTTCACCAAGGATTATACCCTTCACTGTGTCCTGCACACTACACTCTTCTGACAGCAAGCTAGAAGTAGCCTGTGCTGCTCTCCTCTGCTACTCAGGAGCAGTGTTCCCTTAGCCACTTTGTAGCTGAGTAGTACTGCATTGCATATATGTGTCATTATTTATCTACTTCTATATGTGTCTTCTGAAAAGTTAGAATTTCTTTTTCAACACATTTTAAATAATATTCTAAATCTTTTTTGTCATTTCTACATTAGTTGCAAGAATCTTTACCAACAGCTTAATTTATCATAGTGTAATTTGTCATCCATAAGAGGCAACTCTCCATTTTATAATGGTATTTCTATAATTTAGCTTCATTTTGATGCTCTATTTCTAAATCTAGTTGTTCTGTCTTCTTCTATGTCTGTATTTTCCTTTCACAAAACAAGTCTTGAATACTTCCAAATTCTCTAGAAAAGGAGTAATCAATTTCTCCTGAACTTCTCTCAATGTTGATATTTTGACAACTCATGAATCATTGTATTCAATCATATTCAATACCTCTTTTTGCTTTTAACGCATCTTCTGTAATGAACAGTTTGATTATATGTTAAAAATTAAGTCTACAAGCTACATTACATACTTTAGATATAATACTAATGAGACTATATTCGGGAGAATAAGAAAGGAAATTTCTATGAGGAAAGTAGTTAAGTTCTCTATTAGAATGAGTGAGGGGCTGGGCAGATAGCTTAGTAGAACAAGTGCTTCCCTGGAAAGCACAAGGGCCTGAGATCAATCCCTGGTTCCACCAAAAAAAAAAAAAAAAAAAAAAAAAAAGAATGAGTGAAAGTTCAATGATTGTCCACTAAGTTGTTGTCCAGGGTGTTAAAAAATATAGCAGCATTTTTTTTTGTTTGTTTTTTATATATCTGAGAAAGTTTAATAGGATTAGAATGAAGCACATTTATGAAATTATCTGTTAAGTTTTAATCCTTTATTTCCTTCATTATATCATTTACTATTTTCTTTGCTGTGTCAATACTCAGGTGTTTTAAACTCTAAGTTCATGATTCTAAGAGTTCGAAGCTTAGGTTATAAAGAAGTAGGTGCTCGGAAGACCACAGTCCCCTTCTGTGTCTGGTGCAGAGTCTAGACCTGGCTTCCTGGTGTAAATCCCCTCCCAGTTTTCCTCTTGGGTGTCTCAACATACAGCGGCATCACGATCTTTTATTTCAATGTGAGATTTTATTTTTTGTCAAACTGTAAAATATTTGCTGTTTTTTTTTTCAGGACTAGAACTAGGGAGACTATAAAAGTTAATATAAATATAGATACCCAATAAATCTACTACAAATGAACTGAAGGACTTAATATTCCATTGGGATTCTCCTCCATCCCCCTAATGCTTAGACTCTGCCTCTTTTTGCAAGAAAAATAAGGGGTTTGTACCTAGGAGAGAGTCAGAGACCACTAGGGTGTGCATGATAGCATCTTTTATATGTGGTATAAATCCCATTCATGAATGAGTGGAGGACTTGTGTTTTTTAAAGTATACCATAGAAAAACCATTTTGTTAGTTGAAAAACTAAATTACTTAGATGTTCATCCAGATGAATTGATGTCTAATTCAACTGTATAAATTTTAAAAATATAAAAGCTGTCATAAAACACAGACAGCTAAGATGAGAGAAAAAAATTAATAATTTACCCTTTTTTGTGTATTTTAGGGAAGGGTTTATAGGGTGTTCTGGTTCTCATTATTAGGTCAGATTCATAGTGATTCTCCTGTTTTCAGGCTCCCTAGTGCTGGGATTACAGGGATTACAGGCAGGCCCCACCACCCCCAGACTCCATTGCCAGCTCAGCGTGCCCAGGGATAGGGCTGGCACAGCATGTGGTGCCAGGGATCCAACCCTGGCTCCTGCACTTACTTAAGCAATGACTTAGTCCACTGAACTATCTCACTGGCCCTAACAATATAATTTTTCAATGTGAATTCAGAGCAATGATTTTTATTAGTTCATTGCGAGCACAAAACTTAGTGTTCATTTTGAGATGAAGATAAAAGTGAAACAAATCACAATGATGCAGCATTTATAGTAGCATCAAGGATAATTTAAAAAAAAAGAGTTGTTAACCTCTGTATGCATTGCTGCAATAGAATTTCTAAGGCTTTAACATCACAGACAGCAGAAGTTGCTTTTTTCTCATAAGGGGAAACTGGAGCAGTTAGAAACAAGGTGGCAGTGCAGTGAGTGGTCTGAGGAGAGCTACTCTGCTTCTGAGGTGGCCCCTGAGCACCGTCGTCAACAGCAAAGTGGGCTGCACTGCCCAGGGTGGAGGGGAGGGTGAAAGGGGAGAGACTCACCCTCCCTTGTCCGTCTCTAAGCACATTTGATTATTTCTGGTACATTTTCTCTCTGTACATATGCATTCCCCGGGTGTAGAACCAGGTGCTTTCTTGTTCATGGGTATATAAATACATCCAAGGTGGATTATGAGTGCATGATTTTCATCCAGGTACCTTAGTGCCTCAATTCCATGAATGGCCTCAAATGCTAATGTTAGGTGGGAGCAGACATCTTTGCTTGTTAGAGAAAGGGGGACTGATCTGGGAGGCTGTTTGGCCTCACAGATGTAGGATTTCATGAAATTTTTTTCCTAAGTATTACCTAGTAGTAAATCAGTACAGTACATTTATGGGGGAAATCACTGAGGTAGAAATTGGAAAGATAATCAGTATAGAAAACAGCGGCCTTTTCACCAACTGAGAATTCTGCCATTTGGACATATAGGACACAGAGAATACTGCATTAAACTGTGCAGACAGACTGGCTTCGTGGCAGATATTGAAGACAGTGTAAGGATGTTTAAGACCTCAGCTCACTCCTTTGGGAAAAGATAAGATCTAGGGGTCCTCTCAGAATATCTTCCCTGGTCTGTCAAGTTCTGTTTTGGACAATGGCAGTGGCACCTTTTCGTTTCTATGCCAAACTCATCTGCATTCGAACGCACTTATATGGGCAGAAAGTAAGGGCGGCCAGTGAAGAGCGAGGCTTAGGGAAAACTACCGGGATTGCCCCCGCCCTGAGACACCGGCAGAATTTTCATGTCCAGTCTCACTCTGATTTACGATGCCTTTTACAGGTAAGGACCTTGCAAATGGGGATTCTATTTCTCCTCAGAACAGCCTCTGTAAATTTCCTGTGAGCTGCGGGCAGCTCATCTCTGCAGCTGCTGTTTCGCGGTAGTCTCTCAAGAGCTAGAGAGGTAATCCGGGGTGATTCATTCCTGGAAGGCTCAGACACTCTCTGCTTGTGATGAATGTTCCAGAAAGAATGTTGATGCCCTTCCCTGATAATAAAGTTTTGGGACCAGTTTTCCAAATCTTTTACTTCAACCGAGGAAGCATCGCAATGCTCAGGTGCCTGGTGCAGCACTGTCACAGTAGATTGTTTGGAGGAAGAAAGTCAAATTTGCTGTGCAAATTCAGGCTGGCACAGATGAGGTGAGGGGCAAGGGAAGAAATGCATGCTTTCTGTTTGGGGTGCATGTTCACAGTTTCGATGTAGTGTTTTCTTTTTATAGCTTTAAAGGTGGACTTTTTAATGATTTTAATCTAAGTTAAGGTTAGGAGGGTCTAAGGCTTATACAAACAAAACATTCAAGTAATTGAGTGATATTCCGACAAGCCCAGGCAATGAATAAAGTAGTGAAATGCAGACAGATCTATGAAGTTGCATAATAAATCTTGAAGGCCTTTCTTATAAATATTCATTTACACAGGCTACAGCAAGTGCGATTCATGTTCATGTGTGTGCGTATCTACCAAATGCCAAAAGGCTACTAGATATGCTCTGCAAAACTAAAGCTAACTGATCTCCATAAAAGGTAAGTCGTTAGGTACTGCTGTTCCCTCAACTTCTCTTCTTTCTTTTGGCTACTGTTAGCCATTTCTCTTTCTTCCCCCTAGTAGAGAAATTTGTGATTTTTTTTTCCTTTGGTGGGGCTACAGAATTGAAATGAGGACCTTGAGCTTGCCAGGCAGCTCTGTGCTCCTAAGCTCTATCCCTGACCCATTAATTCATAATTTTGGATATGAATCAAATTGCATTCCTGTTGCCTATCTTCTTCCAAGTTTCATTTCTTTTATTTTATTTTATTTTTATTTTTTTGCGGTCCTAGGGACTGAACTCAGGATCCTGCACTACTTGAAGTGCTAAGCGTGCAAAAGGGGTTAGATGGAACAGTGCAGAGTAAAAGGGGGCACCAACCACAAGTGTTCTCAGTGTTAGCCAAGTAGAGCTCTGTGCAGTCTCACACTAAAGTGAGATTACTGAAAATTATGGTCTTTAAAAACTTCAATCATGAAAGTGTTAACAGTTAAATACACTTCGTTGTAAAACCTTGTATAGTGAGATTATATAATTATTTAAGTGAATACCCTGTTAATCTTCATTGACATTCCTCAATTGCTATGCATATTTTAGTTTGTGTTCCAAATTTAGTTTGGAAACAGGGACCTTGTAAAAGAATTAAACATTCTTCAATTCTTTAGTCAAGATAGGCTTCATTTTTCATTTCCTATGTGAAATTTTATGTTGGGTCATTATAACCACATTTTGGGTCATTTTATCTCTCAATTTTATTCTTTTTGTTGGTGAATTTGTACTGCAGTTGTTGGGTCTGTGTCTAGATGCCCCCAAAGCCCCAGGCAGCCACAGGTAAAGTCTTCCCCCTGGGGCTGGACCTAGGGTGCATGCTGCTGAGATCCAGGAGGCAATGCTAGGGTTAGGGGGTGTGAGAGTGGCACACACTAAGGGACACAGGGACAGGAAGAGGCCTACCAGTCATTGCTTCTTGCCTCTCACTTGCTTCTTGGTGCTTTCTGCTGGCCCTGTTCTGCCATGAGCTACTCCTCCTCTGCCCTGCCACCCTGCCTTGGACCAGCACATAGGGACAAAACCTCCACAAAGTGGGACTTCAAATAACCCTTCCTCCTTTAACTTTGGGGGCTGATATTTTGTCTCAGCAGTGAAGAGAGTAACAAAGATAGGGGTTAAGAATTCAGTTGACATTCATACAAAAGTAAACTTGAAATAGTACAGTGTTGCATTTGTTTTCTTCTCTAAATTTTTTTTCTATGACATAAGAATCCTGAAAAATGACATGAACTGTTCACTAGTGAAAAGATGTGAGAAAATTCTTTCATTTTAAAGAACATGTATCAATATATGGCATTAAAGAGGTTTTAATGTGTTAAAATTTTATTGTTACCAGATGACAGAAATCAAGGCATATCATATATAGGTACAAATTCTTTATGATGAATATAACCATTATGAATACATAAATTGTACCAATAAGCTTAATAAAAGATAAAATAATATTCTAAATTTTAAAAAATCACAACTGAATTATTTTAGAATACTTCATCTGGACTTTTTTATTCCTTTTCATAACTTTTAAGCTATTTAAAACAGCATAATATTTAGTTGATCATAAAAACACATTTTTTGGTTTAGCAATAAAGTTCTATAGTTAGGAACCATTCTAGGATCACCAAAATTCATATTAAGAAGCAATCTAGGGCCAGTGAGATAGCTCAGCTGAGTAAGTGCCTGCTTAGGGCCATAGCTTGTATCTCTGGCACCACACCACCACTCCAGTCTTTCTTTTGGGCAAGTTGCCAATGAAGAAGTATGGGCATGGTGGTGCATGCCTGTAGTCCCAGTGCTGGGAGGCTGAAACAGAAGGATCGCTATGAGTCCAGGCTGTATAGTGAGACCCTGCACCAAAGACATTAGAAGAAGGGGAAGGGGAAGAAGAAGGGGAAGGGGAAGAAGAAGAAGAAGAAGAAGAAGAAGAAGAAGAAGAAGAAGAAGAAGAAGAAGAAGAAGAAGAAGAAGAAGAAGAAGAAGAAGAAGAAGAAGAAACCTGTGTAAACAAAGTATCAGGGAGTGACTTCCTCTTGATTCAGTGACATTTCTCATCTCTTATTTAGCAATCAAATTCATCTTCAATGCAATGGTTAGTGCTTCTGTAAAGCTTTTCCATCTATTTTGCCAAAAATTAATAAATCAAAGAAAAATTTATATGTCTTCTTTTTATCTTTCATCAGTTACTATCAAAGCATATATTAATGGATATCCTGGCTGTATATTTTTGGTTAAACTTTTACAGTGTTGTTATAGCACAGGCTCAAATAAACAGTGATTGGCTCCCAGCATTCACATATGTGGGAAATTACAGTTACGCTCAAAAGTATACTTTTGTTTTCTTAAAAAGTATATGCACATATTAAAAGATCTGTGTTCTTCTGTGACATTCTATTCTCATGAAACGAGGTTGCTCTCACAGCAAGATTAGATGTGGCTCCACTCTCCAGAGGAATAGCATTGCAGTATTCCAACAGAAGAGGAGATGAAGCCTGCCTTAACCTAATTTGTCATTTGAGTGATCCATTTGAAGTGCTTAAAGGTTTAGATCTTCATTTTCTGCTCACTTCCAGTGCAGGCCATTTCTACAGCTACAGAGAACGCCTTTTCTCAGTCAAACCCTCAGCCCCCACCCTAGACACACAATGTCTTCTTCCTTTCACTACCAAGGTCAGAACTGATCTGCTTTGTTTCTTCTATAAATTCTTATTAATAGAACTACAGTTTATATCCTTTCTTGTGTTCAGTTTCTTCTTTTAACACGATGCTTTTTATTTGTATCTGTAGTTTCATATTCTGCTCTTTCTTTTGGGGTGCTAGGAGTATTCAGTTTTATGGCAATATCACCAAACATTTGATCATTCTCCAGTTACTGAAAATTTAGGTTATTTCTTACTTTACTTGCTGGGACTATAGCTATGGGCATTGCTGTATTGGCATTTTCATTTATCATGGATAAGTAATCAGCAGCATTGTTGGGTCTTACATGTGTGCTTATATTAAATTTTTAAAGTAATTTTAGAAAGTAGTATTTTGTGGTTTTAATTTCCATTTTCTTGATAACTAATGATGTTGTGGAGATTTCATGGACTTTTTGTCCATTTTTAATGCTTCTTTTCTGAAGAATCTTTTGAAATCTTCTGTCTCTTACTATTGAGATATTTGTCTTTATAAAAGATTTATAAGTGTCCTCTATACATCATCATTCAACTTCAGGTATATGTACTATATTTATTTTTTCTATGTGTAACCTACACTTTAATTTTCTCACAGTAATTTTTTGACAAATGAGTTTTTTAAAAAGTACTCAAATATCAATAATCAGTTCTTTTTTCTTTTGTGTTTCACCTCACTTAGAACTCCTTTCTGACCCCGAAAATGTGAATATCTTCTTTCTGTTGATTTCAGAAATTTTGTAGTCCTCACTTTTCTGTCTATGACCCATTTCTGAGATATATGGTGTGAGGTAGTGGTGAAAGTATGGCTTTTTCCTTTAGGATGTCCGGGTACCAAAGTGGAAAAAAAAAGAATGTCTCTCAATTGCTGAGTTATATTGGCGCCTTTGTTGAAAATCACAGTTCAGCCTGTTTGTGTTGTCTGCTTTGTAACTTGACCTTATAGTAATTTGAGACTCTTTGCTTCATCCAACATCATGATAAGTCTTAAAATCAAACAATCTGTCTTCCACCTAACAACTGCCTGTGTCACAAGCCCTGTAGCACCAAATCCAGTGGAATCACGTCATCAACCACAGTGTCTCTCAGAATGTGGCTTGACAGTCTTTAGTGAGATTCAGACCATGTAAAATGGTTTTAAAATTTAATAATTAACTAAAGATACAAATATAAGTGCACGTAAGTATGTAAAATAAACTCATGTTGTCTCACATTACAAAGAAATGTTCTAGGAGTTATAGTGGATCCGCTAACAGACTACTTTTACAGGGAATCAAATCATATAAAAATAATTTTAATGTGAAATTATGAAAATTTGCTTATGCCTTGTTTTGTCTCTTAAATGTCTTATCTAAGCAAATTTCTTGGTTCTATATGCTGCAAGTGTTCTGCTCAAATTATCCTGAGGTCTAAATGTTGTGCTTTACCTTTCACTTTTCACAAGTCTTTCTAAATTCCTACTCCAGCATCTGTTTTATTTTCTTAGCATGAAAATACAAGAAATTATTGAATGCTTAAAAACAGAAGAAAAATGAAAATGGACCTCTTCTAACATTCATAAAACCTCAAATTTGCTTCCAGTTTACTATGTTCTGTTCCCCACTCCAAGTTACATTTCTTGAAGTATCAATTTATGTCTATTCATGTTGTCTGTATTATTACCTTCCTCATCTGCTTATGAAATGATATTTGAGAATGTTTCTCTAGAAAATTTCTCCTCCATGTCTGAAAAGTCAAGTTATTCCCTCTTTCTCTTCTTTCCTAGTTTCTCATGCTCATACATTATTCCAACTGGTATTGAAGCAAGTGTTTTGCAAAGGATGTGAATGTGTATAATTGCTCTTAAAGAGATCACAGATAATTTGAAGAATTGCATGCTCGGGTTTAAAATAACAGGTTAGAAAATAACAGATTGAATCTTTCAGTGTATGACAAGAATCTCTGCAATACTGAAGTAAATCCCACCAATGAATATCATTAAGGTAATGTGGTTTGGAAATAATATGATCAATTGAGTAATCAACAAATACTTAATTTAGCTATGCATAAAGATTTAGTCATATATTTTTCAAAAAGTTATAGATTTTGAATTGTAAATTAACACAGAATTTAAAACATTACTGATAAAAATGTTCAGTTCAGTCGTTTCATGTATTCAAATAACAAGCGTATCTCTTATTTTAGCAACCCAGGTACTGCCTGTTTGATTTCTTAAACTCATTTACTTATTTAGCAAGTATTTCATAAATGTGTGTCTGGTCTAGAAATTCTGCTGAGAATTACAGATCAAAAACTGATGAAAGGGCCAGCCGGACACCTCAGAGGATTAAAGTGCCTACTTAGGCAAAGCTCAGTGGCCAGGTTCAATCCCAGGCATGCCGTGCCAGTCTCACTTCCAGGGCTCACTGAGATGGTGATGGAAACTGAGCATGGTGGTGCGTGCCTGTAATTCCAGCACTTGGGAGGCTGAAAAACAGGACAGTACTAGAAGCCCAATCTATATTGTGAGACCTTGTAGACCCTGAAAACCTGTGAGCCCAGTCCTAAATATAGAAGAAAAAAAAAAAAAAGATCTGATTCTAGTACTTCAAACTATTAAGGCCAGCCAAATAGCTGAGTGGATTACAGTGCTTGCAAGCAGGTGCAGGAGCTCTGGGGGGTTCCATTTCATGGCCTGCTGTACCGGCCTTGCCCCCCGAGGCGTGCTGAGACACCATTGGACATGGTGGTGTGTGCCTGTAATCCCAGCTCCTGGGAGGCTCTAAGCAGTTTGCTCACTAGGAGTCTGATCTAGTAGTAAACTCCTGAGCACCCTGTAGAACCTTTCCTAAAATATAGGGAAAGAAAAAAAAAAATCAGCTTCTTAAAAAATGATTAAATACAGCCTTGCTTTCAAGAAGTTCACACTCTAGTGGAGAAATGAGTGATTTACATATTTAATATTTGCATTATGTATTTCATTTGCATAATTTAAATTCTGACATTGTCATCAGTGGCGCAACAAATGCAGGGCACAGGAGAGGTCAACGGAATTTGTCAGTTGCAAAAAGAGAACAACAAAGTGTAAACTTCAAAAGTGAAATTTGACCTGATTCTCACAAGGCAATTAGTTTTCCCCTCACTGATTAGAAGGTCAAACTGCTGTCAGAGCAGAGGCCATAGACAGAGCCACCACGCATTCTGCGTTTGTACACCAGTACAGATGACGAGGAAGAAGCACACAACAACCTGCTAGCTTCTGAAACCTTTCCACGGTTCAGTTGACAGTCCAAGCAGCTCACCTGTGTGTGGGAATACCTGAAGGTTTCTGGAGTCGATGCGAGGCGATGGGAGAAAGCCAATCTGTGGAAAGGCTGAGATGAATTTCTAAGCCTCTACATGTTGACTATTTTATTTACTGAGCAATTTATGGAAATTAAAAGCCACAAGTGTAGGGTACTAGACTTTTTTTTTCTTACAGAGCTGGGGACTGAACTCAGGACCTTGCCAAGTAAGTGCTTATTCTGTTGAGCTATCTCCCTGGCCTGGGCATTGGGACGTTTTGTTGTTGAGGGGCAGGGATGCTGTCTGATGAGAATATGAAAAATAAAAACAACTACTATCCTATGAACAGGAAGCATATAAATTCCTTCCTAATTGTAGCAGTAATTTCTAATTACTCTTCTATTACATTTAAGTATAACAGTCAACCCAGCAGTGCTCTTAAAAACTGGCCTCTTGGGACAACGGATTTAAGCTCACAGGTCACTGGTTGAGGGCTCGTGCTAAAGGACCCAAAGTTAGTAGTTTGTGGTGATGATCAAAGAATTGTGAAGAACACAACATTTGAGAGTTTCTTCAGTAGCTAGCTTGAAAAGGCTAGTGCATCCCTACCAAAAGCAGAGAGTTTTAAATGTCAGTCCTGAGAGAAAGTTAAAAAATTAACACTTGGCTTGATACACTTGATCAGATCTGGATACTGAGAAAATTACTAGTAGAAGTTTTGATTCTTCCAAAATTTCTAGAACCCCCAGTATTCTTGACAGTATTTGCCCTTTTAATTTTTTTTCAGTTCTGAGGATTGAACCCAGGATTCTCCAGGGGTTTCAAGCTAAAATACACTGTCCCTAGCCCTTCTTTATATTGTGAGGCAAGAATCTCACAAAGTAGGGGCCAAGGAGATGGCTCAGAGAAATAAGCACTTCCCTAGCAAGTGCAAGAGCCTGAGTTCAATCCCTGGTTCTGAAAAAAAAAAAAAAATCTCACAAAGTACCTAAATTGCCCAGGGTGGCCTCATCCTCCCAGAATGCTGGGATTGTAGGTGTATGCCATACTGCTTCTGAACCTAACTTTTAAACAAATTTTCTGTTTATTCTGCTCCACTTACAGTGACCCACGGCCTATCAATCACGCTCCATTTCTAGGTCTCCATGCTTCTTATTACAAAGAATTCCTTTTTCTATGTCATCCCTATGAAAGTGTTGGCACTTGAGTCTGACTGCATAGGTACTCCCGGAGAGCTCCATGACCATTATATGTAAAGAACCGTGTCTGCCTCTGTTTCCCTATGCACTGCCTAAAGAAATAGTGTTTTAAACATTAGAATATAAGATCTATAACATCTGGGGACTTGATATAGCATGACATAAGTTTGAGCTCAAAATTTGATTAAATTATAAAGGAATTTTAAGAGAAACACATAAAAATAAAGATGAATAAAATCTTTAGAGCCTGAAGCTATTAATGTCAATTTTGGCATTTGAGGCATTTTTATAGGTTACAAGGGCCAAGATTTTGAGTAGCAGACTCTTTCTATTTTTCATAGAAATAATTTATATCAAGCTACCTACTACTTAAAAGTTCTGTTCAAATAAGTGTTATGTATTCAATTTGAGAAAGAAATGACCTGTAAATATCAATGTTCTTTGAAAAATCTACTCTGTTCATAAAATAAAGTTGGAGTATTCATGCCTAGAGTTATTTCCAAAGTAAACACTGTAATTCAAAATGATCAGTCCACTAAATTGCCAAAAGACTAAAAAGTTTTAGCCTCAAAAACGGTCACCCACAACTGAAGTTCTTCTTTTCTCAAGAAGTTGTCTTGAACTAAAATGATGCCTAAGAATTTTCTGGAACTCGGGGATAGGTGTGATGTTGCCTTTAAGGGGTCCTGAGGCTTTGTACAGGTTTCCCTGTGCATTGGCTGGTGGAAAAACCAAAGAAACCAGGACAGCTGATGCAAAGGAAGCTTGTTTTGAATAAAAGATACAATGTAGCAATTTATTCTGAGGGGTAAGGAGTCAGCATTCTGCAATTTGTAAGCCTTCAACAATAAGCTTCTTTTAAGCAATGCAATAAATAGAATCACAGCTTTAAAAAGGAAATCTCCCACAGAAAGAGGGACAGTACCTGAAAATACTGTGCTATGCGTGTACATGTATATCATTCTCATTCTTCCTTTCTAAAGTCAGAGGAATGTGAATGCTTTTGAAAACTCAGGAGCTCTATATGGATTCTATATGGATTCTATTTTTCTTACGTAGAAATTGTACCTGGTTTATATGCTGTGTTTGAATACTCTGAATACTGTGTTTGAAATTCTGCTTCCTAGAAGAACTCTGGATATGTAAATGCTGCTTTATAATATAGCCCTCAAAGTAAATTTCAGCTTTAAATTACAAAGAGAAACTTCCAAGGAAGACCACAGCTAGAAATGAGTATAAATTTTGTCTGCAGGAGTTCGGTGTGTGGGGGGCAAAGCCTCAGCAGGAAGTCGCAGGAACCAGCTCCAATCAGTGCAAAATGTTTATGATGTTTACTTAGTCATAATTAAAGGACAGGGCTGAAAACTAAACCAACTTGTATAGTTTCCATGGAAATTTTAGTAAGAAAATTTACCAATATGTTTGACTATGTACATTTTCCAGTAGCCTCAGATTCTGGAATGCAGGTAGATGACAGATTAAAATTCAGAAATCAGTACAGAAGAGGTGAGTTTGTTACTTTCTCATTGCTGAGACAAAAATACTTGACACCTAAAATTAAAGGAGGAAGGGTTGATTTAGCTTGCTTTCAGAGTTGCTTTAGTCCATAGGAGGCTGGCTCCAAGCAGGGTTGGATAGCTGAGGGGTGTTTCAAAGAACCAGTCGAGCCGGGGGTGGTGGCGCAGGCCTGTAATCCCAGCACTTGGGAGGCTGAGGCAGGAGGATTGTTGTGAGTTCGAGACCAGCCTGAGCTACAATGTGAGTTTAAGGCCAGCCTGAACTGCATAGTGAGACCCTGTCTCAAAAAGACAAAAAAAAAAACCAAAGAACCAGTCGAGGCAAAGCAGGGCAGGCAGCAGCCAGACAGCAACAAGCAGCTGCACGGACCTTTTGTCTGTCCCTTACATTTATCCAGGATACCTGCACTTAGGGAAAATAACACCCAAATGCAGAGTAAATAGTCACTCCTTGGATACTAAGACAATTGCTGAGTGAAGGAAAAACATGGTATGAGCCTACAGTTCTAGGTCATTGGCAGCAGAGTACAAATGGTACCTCAGAGAGAAGGGTGAAAGCAGAATCCCTCCACGGTGTGGGGTCACATCCACTCCAGGGGAAGCAGCTGAGCCATGTGAGAGTGCAGAAGTGGAGGAAGCCAAGCAGAAGAGGACTCCAGAGGCTACGCGATGCTTTTCTGTACTTGTGAAGAAAAGTGAATAAAAAACACAATGATGTTCAGATTCCAATTCATTTCAGCAGGCATATGGCTCAGTGGAATAAGTGCTTCCCTGGCAAGCACAAGGGCCTGAGTTCAGTCCCTGGTTCTGCAAAAAAAAAAAAAAAAAAAAAAAAAAAAAAAAAAAAAAAAAAAAAAAAAAAAAAAAAAAAAAAAAAAAAAAAAAAAGCAAACTCATAAAATGAGCAGTTAAAGTTAAGATGGAAATTTTCAATTTTTAATGAAAATATGTCAAATTTTTCCTCCTATATCACTGGTAAGGTATAGATGGTAAAATATATTTTTATTAGTTAGGATATTTTCAAAGTTTGTGGGTTGTCTTTTCACTCTGTTGACAATTTCTTTTGATATGCAGAAGCTCTTTAAGAAGAGTTGATCCCATTTGTTGATTCTTTCAAGAGCTTCCCGTGCGAATATATGTTTGTTCATGAACTCTTTACCTACCCCTATGTCTTCAAGAGTTCCTCCTACTTTCTCTTCCAGGAGATTGAGTGTTTCTGTTTTAACGTTTAGATCTTTAATCCATTTTGACTTTAACTTAGTGCATG
>PVKA01003296.1:27173-60569 GCA_004027165.1 Ctenomys sociabilis | reverse complement strand
CGCCCCTTTGTCGAAGATAAGATGGCTGAGTGTTTTTGTAGATGCCTCTGCATAGTCTAATCTATTCCACTGATCCTCAGGTCTATCTTGTTGCCAGGTAAAATATATTAATAAGATATTTAGATTGCTTCCAATTTAGCAGATAGCTAATCAATCATCCAGTTTAATACTAAATGTTTAGAAAAAATGAATGGAAAATTGGCTACAAATGCAGTGAATAAATACTTACAGTAGCTTTATTCAAAATATGCACAAATGGAAACATATTGTTCACCAATATGTCAATGAAGAAACAAAAATGTATTGTGTTCAAATAGAAGACAAGAATTCTGAGTAACTGCACTTAACATTAGTAAAGTATAAAATATCTTTCCTAAACTTTAAAAACATGATGAAAATAAGAAACCAGACACAAGATCATTATATGATTCTATTCATAGGAAAAGTTCTTTAGAATAAACTAACCTATTTTAAGCTGACAAAGAAGTAATTTGGGGCTTAATATTTGATAATTTACTACAAAAGCAGATGGAGTTTTCTGACTGAAAGAAATATTCTTTATTTTGATTTTGATATGTGATGGAAAAAGAGACCTAAAGATATCCAGTTACAGCACACAGACCTTCTTAATTTGTGTGCCTATATGGCAGGGAAGACTTCACAATTTCTATTAGGATAAGATGGATTATTAGGATGCTGGATTAGTCAGCATCATTTGCCTTTCTCTAGGATATGGATGTAGTGTAATCATAAGGCTCCACACAAACATAAAACAAGAAGGTCAATGTCACAAAAGAAGACATAAATATGAAATGCACAGAGACAATGGCAAGAAGAAGAGCTCTAATAAGGAATGATTGCTACAGGAGTTGAAAGACAAGTAAGTGGATTCTCCCCAGTACCCCCCACGTGCAACCCCTCAGAGCCTCATGCTGGTGCAGCACCACAGGACTCTTTTGCCAACTGGAAATCCCATACCTATAAGTTAATAATTGTATGCTCTATGATACTCCTAATGTGGCTGTCTGTTACAGCAGGGAAGGATAATAATGCAGTGAAGTGCTTTGTTCTTGGATACGTGCATACATTTTTCAGTGCTAATGAAAGCATATAACTAAGCTCTCCATATTTTACTGTGTATGAATTACAGCTCAGTGAAATTGACTCTCAAATACACTAAAATATTTTGGCATCATATTAAGTATGTGCTGTTGAATGTTGTATAAATTAGCTATGAGGCCTACATAGCACTTGAATTAAGCCTATTCCTATATATACACAAACATATGTATTATATATTCCCATATTCTATTCATATATATATATATATATATATATATATATATATATATGAATACAAAATAGTGATTAAAGAAAACAGCATTAGAAACAATACAAGATTTCCATAAACAAAGGACTAGGAATTCAAGAATGATTTCTGTATTACGTGATGCTATCTTTAAATTAGATGTTAAGATTACCAGATATAAATATGTATGATTCATTCAAAGGAAACAAACAAAACAGTAACAAAGAAGTTATAAGAAATTCAAAAAGAGGAAAACAATTAGACTGAAAAAATAAAGTATTAACTGCTCCCTTCAAAAGGTGAGGAGAGCAATCCCTATCACACTGCTACCAACGTACCTCCCAGACCAACAGAAATTCTTCCTGAAATTTATTTAGAACCAGAAAAAACCTAGAATAGCAAGGACAATCCTGGCCAACAAAGAAAATGCAGGAGGCATTACAATTCCTGACTTGAAATTATACTACAAAGCTATTATGATAAAATCAACATAGTATTGGCAATGAAATAGATCTGAGGATCAATGGAATAGATGAGAAGATGCAGAGACCTCTACAAATGCACTCAGCCACCTGAAATTCAAAACAGAAGTCAAATATGCTTACTGGAAGAAAGATAGCCTTTTAAACAAATGTGCTTGAAAAGCTGGCTCTCTACATACCAAAAACTAAAACTTGACCCATGTCTATTACCATGCACTAAGTTAAAGCCAAAATGGTTTAAAGATCTAAACATTAGATCAGAAACACTCAAACTCCTGGAAGAGAAAGTAGAAGGAACTCTTGAAGACATAGGGGTAGCCAAAGAGTTCGTGAACTAACATGTATTCACACAGGAAACACTTGAAAGAATTAACAACTTGGACCAACTCTTACTTAGAAGTTTTTGCCCATCAAAAGAAATGATCAACAAAGTGAAAAGATAAGTGACAAATTTCAAAAAAAATCTTGACTAATAAGCACTCAGACAAAGGTCTGCTCTCTAGAATTTATAAGTGACTAACATACATTAGGGCCCCGAAATTTAAAGACCCAATCCAGAAATGGGTATCCAAGATGAATACCCACTTCTCAGAGGACAAAATTAAAGAAACAAATAAATAATATATGAAAACATGCTCCACATCATTAGCCATCCATGAAATGCAAATTAAAACAACACTGAGATACCATATCATTCCAGAAAGAATGGCTATCATAAGGAAATCAATCAACAACAAATGTTGGAGAGGATGTGGGGAAAGGGAACACTTCTCCACTGCTGGTGGGAATGCAGACTGGTGTAACTATTATGAAAATCAGTGTGGAGACCCTTAAGAAATTAGGACTGCAAATCCCATTCAAGGTAGGTATCCTTCTTACTGGGAATTTTCCTGGAGGAACTGAAAACATTGTATCATACTGATATATATGTACCTATGTTGATAGCAGCACAATTTATGATAGAAAACTCTGGAAAACAACCAAGATGCCCATCACATGAGCAATGGTTGAAAAAGATGAGGTATTTTTATACAATGGAGTATTACTCAACTATAAAGAATGATAAACTTGAAGCATTTATATTTAAGTGGATGCCATTCAAAGGTATATTCATAAGTGAAATAAACCAGACCCACATGTGCAAATATCATATAGTCTCCCTAGTATAAGGAATCAAAAGAAGAAATACAAGAATGGTATAACACAACTAAAAGGAAAGGGCGAATTAGAGGACTGGACAACAAGGAAAGTGTAAGGAGAAAAGCTGGGAAACAGGACAAGGACAAAGCCATACATTTGTACACACAAGATGGGCAATGCAAAGATCCCAAGAAACATCAGCAGGTTTTTGAAAGTAGTAGTTAAATGGTAGAATTCCTCAACCTGCCTATGCTAATACCTGTGAACCAAGCAATTGCACTAAAGATAGCAATGTGTAATAGAAGGGTCACACTTTGAATGCCTGTCATTCTGGTCTGCTAAATATACATGTCCTGTCATGACATTCCAATTATTACCACACTGTCTCACAAGAAAAAAAGGTTTTTTTTTTTTTTTCTTTTCATGGGTAATAAATGAAAAAGACAAGAAAAAAATGTTACAGGACTGTTCTTCTATAAGGCTGTATATGGTTAGATTTTAAAGTTTCTGTGGAATAATATGTATATATTACTATTTTTAATGTTTTTCCTCATATTCTGTAAGGATTAAAGTTTGATACATCAATACGTGATGGAAAATATCTGTTTCATATTATGACTAAGATGTTTGATATTTAGATAGACAGGGTAAAGCAAACTGCATGTGTTGCAGGGTAATAATCAACTTCTCTTCTGGATGGTTAACAACCTGTTTGCAGATCAAAAATTGGAGAAATGGAAGGGCTGCAAGGTCAGCCAACATTTTGACCCTAGCCTTTTAACGTCAGTGAGGACTAACCTGTACTGCAACATCATGGAACTCAGTTTGCCCCAAATTTTCTGATCAAGGAGAGTATGGAGCCACAGAGGAATGTGATCCATGATCTGTAGTGTGCCTAAGGGAAGTCACATGGAGAGAATACTTTCTCACTGGCTATCACAGTGAGCAAATTGGTCAAGCAATGGCTGTGACTCATCCACATAGCTGACACTGACAAAGGTTCTACAAAGTGTAGTTGCAGGTTACAGGATAAATCCTGAGGCAACTTGGCTGACCTTTATCAGATAAAAAGGTTACATTTCTTGTTATATAGGTCTTGCTTTATCTTGGTCTTAAACATCCAGCAGAAAAGTATAAAAACTAGGTATATAAAGTAAAGCCATATTAATATGCTGAGCTATAGAAGGCTCTACTCAACAACTTATATGTATAACCCACTGCTATTGTGGACTGCTGGACTATGTTGGAATATTTTACTGAATTCAAGCACCGATAGTAATTAAATGCCAATAGAATGCTCATCTCTGACAAGACTAAACACAAAGAAGGAGATACTAAGGAAGGACCATTCTGTCTTTGTTTATACAGAACAGTTGGGATAGATATGCAGCTACTTTCACTTAATTCTATGAGAAGAAAGATTTGCACTAATAGTGTTTGGATAGGATATCCTGTCTGCTTCTTGTACTATGCATAACCACTAGGAAGATAACAATATAAAAAGTATTAGTTAATGAAACTGTCTTATAAATCAGATTTGAAAAAAATATAGGTATACAGCTACATTCTCTTAATTCAATGAATAGAGGGATCTGCTCTAATAGTGTTTGTACATAGAATAGCATGTCTGCACCTTGCACAACAAATAACCACTAAGAAAAAAATATGTAATGTTTATTATTAAGTAATAATTAAGTAATAATTAATTACTTAATATATTCTAGTAAGTTGATTTGAAACTGTCTCATTGCTATTTGTGCATCAATAAAATTATTATCTAAATATGCACTGTATATATTCTAGGTCTGAAATGCTATTACAAAAAAGTAAAATATGTCATAAATACTATTTGTAGTAATCACATGAATATAAATTATATTTTACATACACAAACACACACACACGGATAGATAAAATACATTGTTAAGTAGTGCTTTATTTAAGAGGCAGATTGTGGACCACCCAGGTAGCTCAGCAGAGTACAGCTGCTGGGGTTGAATCCCAGTGACTGGGAGGCTAAAGAGGTGAGGATCACTACAAAGTGAGCTATTTAGTGAGCCCCTGTAGATCCTGTTCTAAATACATAAAAAGAGAAAAAAAGAGGTAATTTGTTGTTTAAAAGTTTTCAATGTAAGCGGAAATAGCCAGATATTTCAAGAACTTCTTCTTTTTGTTGATTTGTTTGCTTGTTTTATTTTGTGTTTTTGCTGCAGGGTCTCCCTACGCAGATCAGACTCATGGCGATCCTCCTGTTTTCAGCATCCCCAGCGCTGGGATTGCAGGTGTGTGCCACCAAGCCCAGACTTGGTCCCTGGCTCAGCGCACCCCCAGGGCAGGGCCAGCGTGGTGTAAGGGACCAGGATCCATCTATAGTCTCTGTGCTTGCCAAACCAGGCACTTCGTCTTCTGCATTATCTCGCTGGCCCCAAAACTTCAAGATGAAAAATTAGAAGATGAGGAAAGTTAGTACATGTTTGAAGAATACCAAATAACAGCGATTGATAAAACACACATTGAATGGGAAGAAGTAGTTGTAACCTAATAAAATAACATTATTTTGATAGAAGTAGCATTAAATCACACAATGATTGATAAGCTGATATTCAAATGTAAACATTTTGCTGAACTTAGAGGATGCTGCCATCGCGATGAGTGGAATTCTGCGTCATCAATGACGTCATCCCATTAGCACTGGGAGCTTAGGAACATCGTGTCTCCTACAGAGGTAGAGAGAATTAGCTGTGATAGTGGCTATTTTTATGGTTTCATACTTATCCAATACAAGACAGTTAGAATAACAGGTTCCTCTTGTTTTTTCAATAAACATACTTCATGAATGTATATTTTATTAATTTCTCAAAATCTTCCTGGAAGTTTTGTTTTTCTGGTTATTTGTTAAGTATATTTTTGTTTTATTATTAAGTACTTTATATATTGTTTCTAGAAAGATAATTTATAAAACTTGTATGAAAGTCAAAAGCTAAATACTGCACTCACTGAAATACAGATTTCCTTTCCAACTTCTCTACAGCTGCACTTCCTTCTCTAAAGGAAATCGCTGTTGCTAGCTGCTTGCTTGTCTTTATAGACCTTCACCACGCGGCCAAGCGTACGCACACTGCTTTCCTTGTGCAAGTAATATATTATATACACAACTGTAAATCCTCATTGTTTTTCTTAGCAGTTTACCTGTAAAAAGAGCTGCTGAGCTGCAGCCCACAGATAAAATCTAGCCCATCTTGGTTTGCTCGTGTTGGATTCGCGCTGGCTCATTGTGGCATTGTTTACAACTATGTCATGCTACAGCTCCAGCAGGAAAAGAGCTCACCGGCTTTGGGAGGGTGAATGTTTCAGGCCCTTTCCAGGTGAGAAATGAACCCGATAATCTTTCATGTAGGAAACAGTTCAATGCTTCACACATATAGGCACTTTGCAATTTTTAATGCCTCATGAAGGAAAGAGCATAAGAAATTATGAATATTACCTTTATAACATGAGCCAATGCCTTTAATAGTACATGCTTGTACTTCATCAAATTCAGGTCGCTTTCCATTCTATGCTCCTAGACTTTAGATTTATCATGTTTGTTTTCTTATTTATTTTATTTTATTTATTTATTTTTTTTGTGGTAGCACAGATTGAACTCAGGACATTGCACTTGCTAGGCAAACATTTATTCTACTGAGTTATCTCCTTGGCCCTCAGTTTATTATGTTTGAACTAACATATTAATCTGTAAGCAAACTGTATGAAAAAGGTTAAGTTATAATCATTTTCCCAAAGACTATGCTTATGTATAATGTGTACCATATGAAATGTTGCTTTGTATTTCATAGACAAAGGCATTGTTTTGAGACAAATAGTCTTTTGTTGTCTTTAATATTATACCACTTTATACTTGTTTATTAGTACACAAACACATTTAAACATATATTTCCATGCAAATAAATGATTCATGTATTGTAATTTTGCTGTTTAGATTCAAAAATGAAACAAAATATTTTTCATAATTATGTGGGTTTTGGCACATATCATTCCCAGCAATCTGGGAGAAGTTACATTCTATTCTAGCGTTTTTATGTTTAGTTTCTGTGTTGTTGGGGACAGAGTTCATGGGCTTGTCACAGAACAACATCCCCCACCCTTTATTTTTTTTTTATTTTGAGATTGGGTTTGCTAAGTTGTTAAGTTTTTGTACTTACTGTTAATAATAAAGAACCTAAAGCTAATATATGATCATACATTTATGAAGAAATATATTTTCCAATATACCCATTTTTTTATTCTGAGAATGTTATGTAAATTACTGCTTCTAGGAGATAACACTGAAATTTCAACATTCTAATAAGATACTAATACTCCTTCAAAATAATTACAGTTAATCTCTTTCCTATGCAGATGAATAGAGCACTAATAGAGCCAGTCATTTCCTTGTTTCCAAGTTTGGAAATAAGTGAAGCAGCAGAGCCTCTCCTGGTCTTGCCTGGCCCCCTTCTCCTAACACAAGCTCTGGCAAAGGCTTAAGTAAGAGACAAGCACTGTGGTTTGGGGAGATCCGAGAAGGTCTTGCAGTAAAAGACCACTTGCTTTCCAGATCATCCATCCCTGTTTATTAGGTTTTCATAGATTTTCAGGGTACAGGAACTGGAGGAGAGCACAAGAGGAGAGACCCCAGAGATGACCAGGGTGTGGGGACAAAGGCAGCACTCTGTGCTACTAATAGGCCTGCTTGATGTCAGAGGTTGGCATCTTTAGTTCTCTGGAGGGTGCGTCAGCAGACCTTGTCCTTTCCCTCAGCTTCACTTCACCTTGACTTCAGAGCACTCTCAATGTGAGCTTTTCAATGCAACTAGGGGTCCCTTCATGAGCAACAGTGTCATCCTTATATAGCATGGTCCCCAAAATACCCTTCATGTTGCTGAGATCCTGCTAATCCTGTCTCCATGGAGCTTGTCCAAGAACAACCATCTGAGGGGTGTGAGCCTCCTGTTCCGGGGATGGGTGGAGTTACACTAAGATTATTTCACACCTGAAGTACAATGTTATTCTTTTATTAATCTAGTATTAAGTTTAAATATTACTGATATTCAAAGTAGTAGTTCTATTCCCTAGATCTTCCAAATTGACCCCTTTCTGTATTTTTAGAAAGAATTCCTGCCTGGTGTTCCTGCTGTAAAGAGGATACCTAGGACCACAGCATTGGTTGTAGAAATCCCCACATTAATGCTATCCACATCAATGGCATTGTTGTTCTCTGACTTTCAATGTCTATTTGTATTATGACCCATATTCTAAAGCAAATTAGAGATAGACCCTGGTTACTGGGTTGAATTTAATTCTTCAGCAACTATTTGAAACAATGCTGAAAATCAGATAATAAACTTCTATGCTGATTTCATACTAGATGAAACTTAAAAGCTGCAGGGCCAGTGAGATAGCTCAACAGTGTAAAGCACCTGTATAGGCAAGCTTAGGCAGGTTCAGGGGACCAGGGTTCAGTCCCCAGCACCACAAGCAGTGACAGCCCATCCCTCAAAGCAGGCTGAGCCAACCAAAAGCAGAAAAATGACAGATGCTATGTCTTGCTTCTTCCTGGCTTATTGCTGCACTAGTGCATTCGGTGTGGTATCTACACATGCCCAGATACAAGTCCTCAAGTGCTTAAAGGTGGAATTATGGTCTTATGGACCAATCAAGAACATCTGAGGGAAGCTTTGTATCATTAACAAAGACAAAGTGGATTTTTCTCAACCCTTATTTTAACAACTCATGTTAAAATTCGAAATGCTGTTGGGTATCTGCAAAATGATTCAGGGAATCTTTATTCTAATGAGGCAAGATAGCAATTCTCTCTTTAGATGATAAAAATAAGCTAGATTAAAGTAGTTGGACTATTGACTATAAAATACAAAATTTATTTGAAATCACACCATGCCTATCCATTCAAGGAGTGCAAGGACTAAGTGGCAGAGATTCCCTTTTCTAGTAAATTGCAATGGCATTCAATTAATCTCTTATATTTGGTGTCTTTTTTGAGCTGCACTGTTTTACTGAGAAAGTATGACTGGTAACTGCAGCTGCTCAATACAGTTAGTCAGCCAACCAGTCCAATATCTATTTTTCCACTTCCAAAAATAAATGCCCAAATGTACAGTGAGGAATATAATGTGTAATTAAAAATCATAAACATCATTGTTGAAGGTGGCATTTTTTTGCCCATGACAGGGGTCACAGGAGAATATGAACTAGATATTTTACAAATTCTAGTGGATAGATAACCTCGTCCTAAATGATCTCAGAGAGCTCATTAAATAAGAATTGTCACACATAATGCTATGCATGATTTGTGAAATGCTGCAGAATTAAATCCTGGCAACTCACTGCTGTCCATCCCATTTAATGCTGCAGTACTTGCTCTGAGTGTCTGATATAAGTCAGTACCTTGACAGACAAATAGCATTTGTTTAATTTTAATGACACTAGTCATGCTGTCTTTTGTTCTAAAGCAGTATGAGGTTAATTGAGCAGAGATGAAAAATTAGCCAATCCAAAATTGCCTCTGTTCTAAATCAGAATTATTAATCCAGTAACCTTAATTTAGAGGAACTCCAATATTTTTTTGCCTGATAGACTGGCTCATGGAGATTATCTAAGGGACAAAATACTAGTGACGATAACCCATATTCAAAATTTTCTCTGGGTAAGAAATTCAGCATAGTCAAACTTAACAGATTTCAAATTGTGGCCATGGGAAAATGACCTTTCTGTGGAACTGATTTATGCCATTTGCCTGTAAGGAAACATGAGGGTCAGTCTTATCAGGAACTTTTAATTTGCAAGTTTGCTTCTGACCTTCAAAACCATTTTACACTAACTATAATCTTAGATTCATGAATACACAATACTTCTTCATTCTACATAGATAACAATGCATTTCAGAGTTGGTATCTTATGGCACAGTAATTAAGGCCACAGCTATTGTGTTTCCATATTGTGCATAATTACAGAGGTGATTGGAACATTTCTGTAGAGGATTAGCTTAATTTATCAAGCAGTGACTGTTGTGGAATAAATGAACAGAGGATCTCTTGAACTAAATTGTTTCTCCTCCTCCACTTATGAAATAGAAAGGGCTGAGTAGGATAATTTACTGAGCCCAAGGAGCACCAGCTCTGTATCAAGTGCTGCTAGCGAAGTGGGCACTGCCAAGAAAGGAGAGGGTTCTGGGAGTGCAGAGGGCTGTGCTCCTCTGTAACTTTACCCTGAAAATCCATCTCCTTCCCTGCATATGTGAGAGCTGTGGCTTCTATAACTGCAGAAATTTATTGATGATCAAATATGTACTGTTGCTTTTCATTGGAGGAAATTTAGTTTCATTAAAATGCATAGTATTTATACACACAATCAAGAAACCAATTAGATGATACAATGAAAAAGACTTTTGTCATCTAAGAAAAAAGGAATCAATGAGTTACAGAGGTAACAAAAAGTGAGAATGAAAAAGAAATCAAGGAATTCAATATAACATTGATCAGAGGGAAATATTTACCAAAAAATAAAAAATAAAATCTTCTTGGATATAAAGCCTCAAATGCTGCGAGATGTCAACTGACTTAGTTTCACATTAATTATAACCCTACTTGGGTCCGGGGAGTTGACTCAGTAGAATAAGCACTTTCTAAATATGCCATGCTGTTGCATAATCCTATAAGAAGCAAGATTTACACTAACAGTGGTTGGACAAGATATTATGCTGGCTTCTAGTACTAAGGACAAACACTAGGGAGATAACAAGGTAGAAAGTATTAATTATTGAATCTATGATACAATCCAGCTATAAAAAATAAGACAAGTATATAGCCACACTTTCTTCATTCACTGATAAGAGACATTTGCTATAACAAGATAAGTATAATATCATGTATGCAACTTGTACAACACCAAAACATTATGAAAACATTTTGCAATGTATTAATTTATCGAATCTACCCTGTTAACTTGTCTTGAACTGTCTCATTGCTATTTGTTTTTCAATAAAAAATAATATAATGATGATAGTAATAATAATAATAATAATAATAATAATAATAATAATAAAGAATAAGCACTTTCCTGGCAATCACAAGGGTCTAAGTTCAATCCCCAGTACTGCCAAAATAAATAAATAAATAAAAACAAACAAATAAATAAAATAACAGGGCTTCTCTCACAACGGGGCACAACTTTTTGTGGACCCTAAATACATTGACTTTAAACTTCAGTCAGAAGAATGAGAGTGTAAGAACAGCCAGGAAGCCCCTGGGAAAATGCAGCAGATGCGGAGCTGCGGACATACCCCACTGGTACTGAAGTATCTCACGCAGCAGGAACATCTGCAAGGTGAGAGAAGAGAAGGTCTCTTGCATCTGCCCACTGCTGAAATAATTTCCCAGTCTTCTCTTGACAAAAACCCCATGGGGAGCTTTGGGACTCAGTTACTAAAACCTCAGAAGTTTAAACCTAGGGAGGCTATTTTGAGAGAGTGGAACCACGCACCAATGGCAGAACAAAAAACGGAAGGAGCAGCCCTGACATGGGAATGCTCCCGTCGTCCCTCACTCACCTTCACACTGGTTACTGTGGGTCCTGGCAACAGAACCCGGCGCTGAGGGGCCTGGGAGAAGCCTCTCCAGTGGTGAGGGGCCTGGAGGCCGTGCACCTTTTCTACAAGCAGTCTCTTACTCGTCCTCTCAGCTATAACTGGAATCTGGAGGGAGGCAAGGGTCTCTCAGGTTGCCAGGCATGCTCCCAGTCCTCGGGACTACAGCAGATCCTGGTGGCTAGACAATTCCACCACATCCCCTCTCCACAACAATCCGAGCAGGGTCCTGACCACCCCAGGATCTATTCTGCGACCGGCTTCCTATGCCTGATACAGAAGGTGCTTCTCAATATAGAGAAGCACCAAACCCAGTGAAATGCAGCCTAGGTTCACAGGATATTTCCAAGAGAATAGAACCATGCTCACTTTCTCAGTACAGTTCAAGCTAAAGATACAGCAGAATTCATATTCCCTATCTGACCCATCAAACTTAGAACACTTAAGTTCTGTGTCATGCAACACTTGTAGTACTGCTTTGCAGGAGCTACAACCCCTGCTGGTTTCCAGAGCAGCCAGAAAATGGAAACCTTCAGATTGCTAATGAAAATGCAAAAAAAAAAAAAAAAAAAAGTCATTATTAAGATTGCAATAGTCATCTGACGTGTGTAAAGCTACAAATGCCAAAAGGCAAAAATATATTATGCCTGTGGTCATTCACCTCTGAAAAAGCTTTGAAAATATAAATGTTTAATGATTAAAGGTAAGATAATCGTAAAACAATGCTATGAGCTCTAAATTGTATTTGGTGATAGTTACAACAGTAATTTCAGCATTGCTGTCTTATGTTAAAAGAATAAGTATATAATGAAATACATACTAAGTGCTAAAGTTGATATATGAAAAGAACCATATATGAATTATGTATCAGTTATCAAAGTTACTTGGTATGAAAGTGATCTTCATTATAAAATTAAATGCCAGATAATAAATTCAGAGGAAAGAAATTTAAACAAATACAGTTCATGAGAATTAAAGTACTAGGTTAGGATGACTAGGAACTAAATTTAACATCTCTTAAGTATGGGAAAATTAAATGTTACTCTCTGTATGATATAATCAGAGGTAAGTATCTTCACCATTGTTGACTTCCTGAGAAAATTTAATCTGAATTTCTTATCACATCACTAAATCTATCTCTTTACAAAAGATTTGGGTCTCAAGAGAGCACATCAAGGGCTGGCCAGGTAGATAGCAGATTAAAGCACCTGCAAGCAGGCTCAGGGGCCAGAAATTCGATCCCAGACCTGCTGTGCCAGCCCTGACATGAGGGCATGCTGAGATGGCAACTGAGACTGGGTGTGGTGGAGTGTGCCTGTAACCCCAGCTCTTGGGAGGCTGTAAACAGGCGAATCACTACGAGTCAGATCTATCAGTGAGACACTCAACACCCTGTAGAAACTTACCCCCACAAAATAAGAGAACATATTAAATGTCCCAATGACGGAGGATTAATCAAAATACCAAGCATTGAAATTTTACGGGGCAAATAAGGTAGTCATTAACAAACAAATACTGTAAAAAAATAACAGTATTTGGGAATATAGAGGAGGAAATTAAACTACTTCAGGAATGTATTACCTAGTGGAGCATAAAGAGGGGATATGAATGAGGATCTCATCAGAGCAGCATGAAAAATATTTGTAAGACAATCACGAATCTTTGGAAATTTAGCACATCCCAATAAGTGCTAAATAAGTACTAAACATTTGCATAAGAGTGATAGCAGTGTTGTGGCTATTAGAAAATTCTGATTTTCTAAAAAGACATCAGATACACTTTTATGGCAGCAACACATGAATGCTTTGCTTTGAAATACTCAGGCAGAAAGAGTGGAAAGAGGACCAGCAAGCACTGTGTGGGTGGAAATCAGGTGCTCAGCCTGTGAAGCTGATGATTCTCCATGTTTGGCCTTTGCGCATTTGAACACTCCCTTAACAAGTCAAAGGTGCTCCAATACACACAGCGGGGGTCGTGCTTCTGCGTTTCAGGCCACTGATTCAGGGCCTAGCTGGGATGTGAGTGAGTGATAAGACACAGCTGGGATGGGCGGCCCAGCAGCACCATGTGACCATGAGACACAGAGTGAGAGCAAGCTGAGGAGAGAGAGCTTGACTTCCAAGTAACTGCATGGAGGAGTTCAGAGCATGGCTAAGAAAGCTTATTCTGAAATGAGGGCCTGGGACGAGGAAGAGGAGGGGGCTGGAGAGAGGAGGGAGGGGAAGCAGGGAGGGTGAGGGGGACGGGTGGGGAGGCAGAGGATAGGGCATGAATGCTGCTCTGGAAACCCGTAGGGGCTGTGGCTCCGGTGCGGGGCTCCTGTCCATCACCAAGAGCTACACAGTAAAGGAACGCGAGGGAACAGCCTCGCATAGATGGGTGGTGCCGCATCGGCCTGCTGCTCTCCACAGATGATATGCTGCACTCCGAGCACTGTGTGTCCCTGTTTTCTAATTGGCTGTGAATGAACCACTACCGCATACACACGTATCATTACATAAACAATGTTATATATGTTGCACAATGATATATATATATATTTATATATATATATGCATATACACATCATTATGCATATATAGGGTTACAAAATAGAGAAACTGCTCTAGCTGATGTCATTGATTTACCTAGGGATATTGTTAAAGATACTGGTAACTTGAATGAACTTTAAAACCTTTCCTTTTATAATCAATAAAACATACACCCACACAAAGGATTCGCTATGTGGTTTATCAGCTCTGTGAGCTTAGAGGACTGCAGAGGTTCAATTTTCTCGAAGAAACTGGCAACTCAGAGATGCAGACCCGTAGTCACGTTAGGAGATGGGATAGCAGAACTTGTCCCCATGTCCCATGTCACGTAAATATTTGCTCTAATATAATGTAAAAGACATTAGACGCAATGTAATGGAAGAGTTTTCTCGATTATACTGCTCCTATAACAGCTTTTCCTACAGGTTTTATATTTCTAAATTATTTGAATGTCCTAAATCACATTCTATTTTTACATGAATTATATAACACAGTATGACTGTTTCTTTGAGAATTTGGACCAAAAGCACCAATATTCTATTAAAACTACTTTTTTCTTTCCATTTAAATTTCTTGTAATTTTGAGCATGCACTCTATTCCACATCGATTCCTCCCAAGTTATCTGGAGCTTTAGTTTCCCTCAGAAGGTCCCAGGAGTCATCCTGCATACAAAAAAAAAAAATTTACGTCAGAGAGGGAGTCTCCAGCTGTCCTCCTTTCCTTTGTAGAATTCACGCCCATCCTTTAAATAAGATGGAAATAGCCATGTTGCTCCCCAACCCACCTTCTGCCTACCTTATTTCAACAACTCTTTTTGTTTCTACTTATACTTTATATATTCTTTGTATAAGATTTACTTTTAAAAATGGTTCCAGGACTACAGTAATTTCCAGGTAAAATTGTAGGAGAGATAACTCTGGCCATTGAGAAGGAAGGAAGAGCACCAGTGCTCCGATAGCCCTGGGGCGCCTGTTTACGCCACCTGTGGGCTAAGTGCGGTAGGAGGAGGAGAGCTCAGCTGCGGGTCAGAGAGGACTCCACTCAGAGCAGCGAGAGGAGCACAAAGGAAGTGTGGCAGTAGAGGGAACTGAGGCTCGCTTGGAGTGAGAGAAGTACGAAGCAGGAAGCATGGAGAACTGGGCAGAAGGGAGGAAACCCTGGACGGCTCTTGGATGGCCACTTTCCCTGCTGTGAAGGCCAGAGGCACTCAGGTAAGTGAGGAGATATCAGTATGGAGATTTGAGGAAAGGAGATTTTCCTTGAAGTGTATACGAAGGGTGCGTTTAAAAGACTGGAGCAGCTGAGAAGGAAGCAGCGGTGCACTGGTTCCCTTTTGTTCATCAAACCAGGCCTGAAAGAGAAAGGCCCCTAACGGTGCCTTCTGTTCTTCCTCTGCTGTGCTGTCTCTCCTTCCTCAGCTGGAAAGGGAGAGTGAGAAACACAAAGATAACAAACAACCTGAGAGGAGGCTCTCTCTCTGGAGAAGGAAGATAGATGGTTTATCTCACTTCAAACATTTATTCTGCAGCAATACTCGGGGGAGTTCTTCCCAGGTGGCTTCCCACGCATTTCTGCAATGAAAGAACTCTGAATTAATACACAGCAGATAAGGTATTCCATCACACAGGTACCACAGTGGCAATATGTGGTCCTGCATAAACTGAAACCACCTTCTGATATTTAGATTTTGGAGGAGATAGTGCCTTCTATAACCTTTTAAAATGTATTAAGGTGCACTGAAGCTATCTAAATATGAGCTAAATATCTTAAATAAAAGACTTGCACCATAATTGTGGTTTTCTGTATATATAGAAAAGCAAATCCACAGCAAACTTAGGGGCCACTTAATTTCTTACACTATCATTACTGGTGTTTTGTGTGTGTGTGTGTGTGCGTGTGCGCGCGCGCGCGCACACGTGCGCATGCCTGCGCATGCACCCATGCATATTTCCTGGCTGTACAGACTGCCTATTTCCAACACGTATGCAAATTGCAAATTGTACCACTGGCTGAAGGAGTCTTGGAAGTTCAATGCTGCATGCTGCAAAATGTTTTAAGATTTTTATTTAAAAATATCTTCCTCATATCATTTAAAATAGCCCAACCCAAACTATTATTTTCTTTTAAATGAGAATAAAACAGCATTCAATAAAACAGAAAATTAAGCAAATTTGTCAAAGACGGTAAATGAGAGGCAAGGGACCAGTGCAGTGAGGAAGGACACTGCTTTCCTTGTCCCTATGTACAGCTCTGTGGCTAGCCAGGTGAGGTGTGGTGAGCAGAAGACCTAGGTAGGAGGCACAGAGCCAGCAGGAGCGCGGAGCCCGCAGTGGGGCGGCGTCGGTGAACGGTCAGGCCCCGCCCCCTGAGCCATTTGTTGCCTTCTGCCCAAGGAGGGCTGTGTCAATGGGGAAGGCACTCAATTAGCAAAATCTAAAAGAACTGAAAAGGAAGCTTTTTAGAATAAGAAGTCCATGCATATTCAGTAAGGTAAAAAAACCAGAGAAGACCAACACAAACTGATTTAGTTAGAAAAAAGGGGCAAGGTTCAAACTGAGGAGTAAGGTAAAGGGACACACGAAGGGCTTGTACAGTTGCCTAACGAGCTCATAGTGTCACCATAAATTAAATATGTTTCCCTACATATTTTATTAAAACTTTCCCTGTGAGCATGCATTTATACTTCCCAGAGCAAATGTCCTAGCTGATCCCAGAGCATTTTTGCTCACTCTTTGATAATAATAAGAATCCTTCAGTTTATTTTAGCCAATAAATACAAGAAAAAGGCTTCCATCTTGTAGGTAATATATAGGGTGCAGGACCACAATGAGATCAAAGCTGATGCCTCTATCCTACCTCAGGTCGAGGCAGAATGAGGTCATGTTGCTCTATCTTCACTGAGGTCATGTTGCATTCTAGACATGAGAACAGGAAGAAGGAGTACACGTAGCGCTCTGTGTTTCTGTCCTTGCCAGCAAGAAAATCATTGCACAGGCATTGAGTAGCAGTGATGATCAATGGAACTGAAGCATGCTGAGCTGATTTTCTTTTCTTCTCCGGGATTGCCTTTGCGTGACCGTTCCCTCAGAACCATTCTCCTGAGGTCAGCAGTCAGAGAGATGCAGTCGCCTCCCCCTTCTTTCAAGATGGGAGAGGATCAAATTCTGCTCTAAGCCTTTGAGGTGTGTGAATCCCAGAAGCATGCCAAGGACTGAGGCAGCCCATTTCCATGTTCCCAGTGCTGTTTTAGCATCTGAGGAGGGCACAGGAAGCCCCTGTCACCTGGTTCCAGAGCAGTGGTCTTCGAGGGCTGCTCAGAAACCTGCACCACTGCCACTTGCCAGGCCTACTTTACGCTCCTCTATGCAAGGACCATTGTGCAGTACTCAGACTTTCCATTTGACCACACAGAGTCATGTATCATGTTAATTTAATTTCAGATATATCTGCTACTTTTCTCTATTGCAATACTGTAGTGATGTATGCCGATTGCCTTTGTGATATGCAAAAAGCCTACAGCAAACTTGTCAGCAAAGAACCCTACAGAAATGTTTTCTATGTACCCGTGGTCAGAGTGACTTTGGAGACCTTCCTCTGAGGGAATAAGATGCAGCAAAATCTTTCACACTGATTATTACTGGAATGAATCTTCCACTGGTGTGTAAAGTCATTTCTCATCCTCTTTTGCCTGAGGCCCTGTTCTGAAACGTTCAGACTGAGCTATCTCTTCTGCTACATCACTGCTCTATTGTTCTCTAACCACAATTGTTTAATATCTTTCCTCAGGTGTCTTAAAGGTGTGTATACTGTTTTGAAATTGCCTAAAACATAGAGAAATGTTGGTTGAAAGAAAATATCCCATTATTACTCTGTCCCAGAAAGAGAAAATCCATGCACCTCATTTCTTTCTTAATCTTACCCCAATGTCCTTTGTTTCTACAAATTCTAGAAACTTCACTCAGCACTGTCACCAGGGGTCTCTTACTGACCTGATTCTTACCCTTCTTAGCCATGGTTTAACCATGCAACCTGGCTCAGTACAGCCTTAAGACAGTTCTCCAGCTTGCTACCGCGTGGCCCACTCTGGTGTCTTGCTGAAAGTCCTCTAGAGTTGGGCGCCCCTGCTACTTCATTAGTCTATTTCCTTGCAGGATTTCATTCTCCTCCCTAAATGGAAAAGTAGCAAATAGGATCCTTGTTTATTCTCAGTCCACACCCATCTCATCTATAAGGGATCTTCTGATGCTATTCAAGTGGTGGGTGAGCATCTATCTACCAAAACCCATTGTAGAAAGTCTCCATGATTATAGAAATTAAACATGCAAAGGCTACATTTCCCAGATTCCCTACCAGGTAGGTATAGGAGCATGATTGTGAAACCATCACATATGCTATCTGAACCAGGAAACAAAAATGAATCAATTTTCTACTGCTGCCATAAACTATACACGAAATTGGTGGCTTTGTACTATTCCAATTTATATATCCATGTTCATAGCAAGATACATTATTCATAATAGCTAAATGGAAAAAGTGACTCACATGTTCATCAACAGCTGAAGGATGAAATACAATGTGGTTTTGCAAAATGAGGTATTACAAAGCCTTGCAAAGGAAGACAGTTCTTTCAGATGCTATAATAAGGATGAATCATGAAAAAATTGTCCCAAGGCACAGAACCTAGTCACTAAGAACATGTTCTGTGACATTCCACTTATGTAAGGTCCCTAAACATGACAAATTCATGAAGATAGAAAATAGAACAGTGGTGCTGTGGGCTGAGGAAGAGGATAAGCTTACATGGAACTTGGTCTTCAATGAACAAAGCATTTTAGCTGTGTGTACAACTGAAGTGAAGTGGTGCCACATTTATAAAAAGTAATGCAAAATGAATTTATAGAAAGTGTAGAAGAATACCAGAAAATGTACATAGTAACTTAATGAAAACTCATGAAATTTCATTCTACCAAAAGATAATTTAAAAAGGTGAGCAAATATGTATCTTATATAAAAATGGCCCTTCACATAAGTAAATATTTAAACCAATGGCAATATAAAGCAGTGTGTATATATTTATTTATTTAAAAGGATGACATCAATGAACAGGTATATCTGATGAAAATTGGTATATCTGAAAGAAGAATAAACCCCGAACTCTGACAGAAGCTTCAGTTACTGATGCCGTGAGTGCACTGCTCTTCTGCCCTAACATGAGAACTCCAAAAGGCTTTGTCAGCCACTGAGTTCCAGGCCCAGGACCCAGGTGCTGCACTGGCAAGGTGGATCCTTCTCAAAGCCACACAGGATCTGACCGAAAGGGGCAGATGCTAGCAGATTTCGGCACCAGTACAAGATTGAACTGTGGATCATATATTCTCTAAATATGTTACCAATGACCTAGAAACAAATTCTATTCTATTTGGAAATACATATACTTCAGAAGTGTGGTTTTTAAAGGTAGTATTAAAAAAGAAGTCACGCTGGGTGTGGTGGCGCAGGCCTGTAATCCCAGCACTCAGGAAGCTGAGGCAGGAGGATTGTTGGTGAGTTCGAGACCAGCCTGAGCTACAAAAAAAAAAAGCCTGAGCTTTTTGAGAGTTGTCTCAAAAAGACAAAAAAAAAAAAAAAAAAAAAAAAAAAAAAAAAAAAAAAATAAAAAAAAAAAAAAAAAAAAAAAAAAAAAAAAAAAAAAGAAGTCACAGTGGCAATTAGAGTGTTGCACAGAAATATCAGAAATATCATGAAACTGCAATTTTATAACAAAGAAGCCTTCAGAAGAAAAAAAAAAGAATATTCAGTTGAATGAATTAGTGTAGAAAAATGAATAAAAATTAAAGACCAGTTTTACAAAAATTTTAAAAAATATGTTAACTTGTGCGGTGATAAATGAGACAGAATGATTTGTAATTTGGAAAGCAAGAAATGACACATTTACTATTTGTTGACATCATAGTTTTGAACATGAACTATCAAAAATATAACAAATTCTTGAAAAGATATAAAGATAAACAAAAAAACTTCATCACACTAAGCCATTCATATTACTTCACAAAAGTCACAATGAGTGCAAAAATTAACTAAGTAACATTGATAATAACAAAAAATACTAATACCTATGATTAATTCTAATAGTATCAAAAAAGTGTACCAAAATTTTATTAAAAATTCTATAAAATAATGAAAGAAAAGCCACATAAAAGCCAAATAAATAGGTGCTCATAATGGCAATAATTACAATTTCCCATGTTCGTCTACTGCTAAATGAATACTCAGCTATGAGAACATGATATAAATGAAAACCATGTGAGCTTCTCAAATTCTACATTTATGAGGAAATAGAAATGGTTATTCAGACTCACAAGTGAAAGAAAATGTTTCCACTGGATATAACAAGAAAACATGGAACTGTTTGTTTCACTAGAAACAACAATTAGGCCGTAGAAGCGAACCTGACATTTATTTATGAGAACTGATTTTCAACCAAGTTATCACAGTGGGCAAGGGAGGAGGGCCACATCCTTTTAATAAATGCAGATAGAAAAATTGGATTTTCAAATGGAATAGATGAGTCTTTTTACACACAACATATCCAAATTTCCATATGAAATGCACTGCAGGTATTACAGGAAAGAGTCCACAATAAAATGCATGAAAGTGACACAAGGAAAAGATTACCATGCATTATTAATCAAAGGGAAAGTGTTCTTAAATGTAAGGTTAATAGATATCCCTAAAGAGAAGATGAAGTGGATAGCATTAAAACTAAAAACTTATTTTAGCAAAACCATCATTAATAGAAAGAAAGGGCAAGCTAGGCAGTTAAAAAAGGTACTGTTATCAGATACTTTTAAAACTATTTTAATCCTGGGCCTGCCATGCTGGCCTTGCTCCTGGCACCACTGAGATGGCAATTGAGATAAGGTGGTGGGTGCGCACCTGTAATCCCAGCTCTTGGGAGGCTGTAAACAGGCAGATCACTACAGGTTCCATCTAAGAGTGAGACCCTGAACACCTTGTAAACCCTTCCCTGAAAAATAAAAAAAGAAAGAAAAAAACTATTTTAAAAATGAAAAATGTAAAATGTAAGAAAAAGTTTCAAATGCTCCCCTTAGTAAAGGAGCCTAAGGTCTATGAAGTCTTTGGGAAGAAGATAAGTGATGATTCATCGTGATGGTCAGGCTGATTCCCAGCACTCACAAATTAAGAGCAGAGTGAGAATTCAGCGCTTGTGAGGAAATCCGAGCTAATGTTCTATGACATCACCAACGGCTTTTTAGGACTGGAAGGAGGAAAGAGGCACTCATTGCTCGGGGCAGAGATCGCCACACACCGCAGCTGAGGTGCAGTTAACTTGTACAGCAGTTCCCAAGTGTGTTTGAAGTTCTAGGCCACCAATGAGCAGATATGGACCCTGTTATGTAACAAGACACCACCGGTCCAGCTGCTCTCAGCAGTTCAGTAGTGTCTGCCACAGTTTTGTAACAGACTCTGAACAAGAACTTGTTCAACATCTGATGAGGAGAATTAATGAATAAGTATATTTATATATACTTATATAACTGTAAGTTTAATATATAATAATACAGTTCAAGGAAAACAAAATTAATAACATAAAACAAAAGTTAAGTAAATTTCACAGCATGTTGAGTAAAGGAAAATAGAATCAAATATTCTAATCCCAGCTCTTTGAAGGCTGAACCCAGGTGAATCTCTACAAGTCTGATCTCTGTAGTGAGCCCCTGCATATCTTATCCACTCTTACTAAAAATACCAAAAATGTATACTTTTTAAAGGTAACATGTTAGTAAGTTATGAACTGTTGCTATAAAGTTCAGGATAAAGGATATCTTAGCAGTACATGGAAAAAGTTACATAAATGCCCACTCTATCATCATTTGTAGGTTCTAATTATGTACTTTAATGACTTTCTATATGAGCAGAACAAATCCCTACTTTTACCTCAGATAAAGTTTAGCAACTGAAGTAAAAGTAGCAATTTCCAACAGCAGCAAAAGCTAGAGTTGAAAAAGTCTACAGAGCAACAAAAAATAAACAAACTCTGAAAGAAAAAAGTAGACTCTGAAGAGATGATAATGGAGATTTAATTTTAGGATTGGTCATAAGAGCAATATTAACTAATAATAAGAAAATGGATACAGGAATATCTGATCTAGAAGAAAACATAAAAACTCTGTAAAGAAATTGAGGCTAATCTGATAGGAGAAAAAAGTGAGAGAGAAAAAATCATTACCATAGAATTATAAAGAATTAATGAACAAAAGACTTTTGTCCTCCAATTAAGAGCCCCAGTGATCCCAAATTATTATTATTATTATTATTATTAATTATTATTTTTGATTATCATTACCACTACTAGTACTACTCTTTTATGTGTTAAGTATAGGGTCTCATTACATAGACTGGACTCATAGTGATCTTCCTGTTTTCAGCCTCCCAAACACTGAGATTACAAGTACACCACCAGGACCAGTTTCAATCATGGTCTTATTGAGCCCCAGGGGTAAGGCCAGCATCTCACATCAGAAATCAAACCCTGGTCCCTGCATCTGCCTAAGCAGGTGCTTTAATCTGCTGAGCTACAATGAATCAATTCTATCCATATGAAAAATATGTTTACATGAAACCTCAGACCACCATAAAGAGAAAAATATCCTATGCTTTTTAACTGTAAGAAAACATCCTTCAGATACATTGCATAGTTGCAGTCATAGATTTAGAAACAAATAACTGTGATTTTTTTTTCCATGCCTAAAGTTTTTTTCTTAGCACATTTTAAAACTGTAGGGTACAATTGTAAAATAACAAATGCAAACAGCATAATAAATGCATTATAGGGCCGGGGAGATGGCTCAATGGAATAAGCACTTCCCTGGCAAGCGTAAGGGCCTGAATTCAATCCCCAGTTCTGCAGAAAAAGAAAAAAAAAATGCATTACAGTATTATTTTCTGAAAAGTAAGGACAATGGACTGATATTCATCAAAATGGCCTTCAAATATGATGGTTATGTGCTTTTCTAGTATTTAAGGGTGGCAAGACATACATTCCATTATTTTCTTTAAGTGTATTTTTAGAGTTGCTGTTTTGTACATATTCAGTAGTCATTTAAAAGTAGGTATTATCTGGTCCTGCACTTGTGTTCTGATGATTTTGGATCCAGGATACATCAGTTAAAAAGCTAATTTGTGAAATTTTCAAGCATGAAATCTCAGGTATTCTGACTCCAAGGTCAACATTAAGAATGCACAGTGATTCCTTTGGAAGTGTAAAAGGGTAAAAACTCCTTCCAATTTAAAGATTTCAGCGAAGACTGTCTTTTATGGAATTATCAAAGTTGAACACCAAAGAGGGAACATAAATGACCCTGGTAGTAATTAGGGCCCTTTCTTGAGGGAAATGGGATGTCAATTAATGTATTTTGCACATGAGAAGCAAACTGGGCTGCTCATAGAAACAGCCATAGCTGCCACAGACAAAGGAAGCAGATGACTGAACCACGAGAGATAAGATGAATGATCATTTAGCCAATAAATTCTTCCCAGCTCTGCTAAGCGAAAAGGGCAGGAAGAGGAGAAAGCCTTCACTGTCCTAAAGGAACTTTCTGCTTTCTGGCCCTTTCTTTTTTGATTTCTGTATCGATGTATTCCAGAAAATTAGTTTTTTCTTCCCCTTTTACAGCTCACTGCCATCATTGCGTATCACTGGGCAGTGGAGAGCTTCCACGGTCACTCCCAGAGCTGCTCTGAAGTGCTTACGGACCACATCCAATACATGCATATACATTTTAAGTAAATTTTCACCTGGAAAAGGGATAAATAAGACATTGGAAAAATGTGCAGGAGAGGTTAGGAGACAGGCAGATAGGCACATGGTAGTGTCCGTTCTAGGAGCCACAAGAGAATGTGGCAGCTTTTAATTGTACTATAATTGCTATAAATACTTTTCCTAAAGTAAGAGCACCTAAGGGAGTGGACAGTGATATCTAAGAGAAATTCAGAAGGCTTCTGAAATTTCAGCCCAATTCAGAATTGGAAAAAGGAGATAATGTTGAAATGTATGTGATGTACTTACTTGATAAGACTTGTGTTTGCATGTCAGATTGATGAGGCCACACAGTACAATGGCACATTAGCAAATGGAAATTCTCCTTTCATTGGTACCAGGCCATGTGGCGATTTAGGGGTAAGAGTTCCCTCTACATAATTTGCCTCCATGAGCTAGGATGCATCCCTTGATTTATAAAGTCTACTTGGGTGCATTGGCAAATCCATGACTCTGCCTAGCAAAGAGAAAAACTAAGAAATGATTTAAAAACCACATGGAACTAAACATGCACTTTCTTCACATCCCCAGTTCTTACACATTTAGACTCCTGGCCATGCCAAAGACAAATAATGGTGTAAATTTTAGCACTTCACTTGCTGTAATGTGAGGTATGCAGGGAAAATTATGTGGAGTTTACTCAGCAGCAATTGCTTTACAGGACCAGTTGGTTAAGTAAGTGTGGCGTGGGATTCTCTTAGGCCTGCTTTTCTCACTTCATGTAGCCTCACCTGAATCTTACCTGTGTTTGTCACTATATTGCTTAACACAATGAGCCACAGCTGCCACACTGATCACAACTTCTCAGTGGTTTCTTGCACTGGTTTTACTTGGTGTCACTTGCTGGCTTTGTGTAAATGTAGAGTAGGCCATGGGTGCTGGCTCTCCATGCAGCCCCAAAGAGGCTAGGGTCTTCGTCCACCAGTTCCTCCCTCCCTCAGAATCCAGAGTCAGCTGTCAAATACCTACTTTGCAAACCGCAACTAGACAGTTCTCAGGGAAAGCAAAGCCATTTTTTGGTATTAGTTTTAGCTGAATATACAGCACATCTACCAATATTTCATTGGCAAACATTCTGTCATGTAGTTCTTCCAACAAAGTAGGCAGAAAAATACAGTCTTATTGTTTTGGGTGCAAGCAGAAATAATTTCTGAGCACTCCGTCAGTTTTTTTTTCTATAAACACATTTGTGTATTACATATTCTTTAAAATATGCTAATGGAATTGAGTTAGAAGATTGTAGTCTGCTTGAGTTATACATTATAAAGACTAAAATTGAATTAATACCATATTATAGCATAGTGCACCTTAAACCTATAATTTTCACTTGAAGTCTTGCATACCTATTTCTCCAGCACTTCTATTCTTATAATAAATATCTAAAAAGAGATGAATATTTCACTCTAAAATAAGTAATTTAGGACTTTCTTAATATAAGCAATATTTTCAACCAATGTAGCACACAAGTTTAAAAAAAAAACTTCTAAATTTTATGACCACTAGTATGTTTTTACAATAAGTTTCTTTCCATGATTCCTGGATTTTCTGATGAGTAGTTTATTATAAATTTGTTATTTACAATGAGAATTTATTTCATTTGAGATACTCAATATAGCCCTAAATTTACACAATGTGTATGTTAATTGAATTTTTCTACTAAATATGATTTTATGAAGAAGATAAGATTTCACTAAACAAGATACTAAAATATGTCTGCTAACACAATAGAACGTTGATGAAAAATGTCCTTCTGAGAATGGTTCTGCTAAGTAACTTCATGTATACTTATTAGAAAAATGAGGCCCCTAAGATTGGAAAACAAAAACCATTAGAATATGCAAATCAGCACAGATGAAGAAAAATAAGTGTTGATGGTGATTGCTGAAAACAAGAAAAATGGCTTAGATCTTCCAAAACAACCCAAAATATATGTGAATAAAATGGACTGATGATAACTTTGCTGTTTCCTTCCTTGAAGAAAGCTTGTTGTGTTTCCTCTTGAACTGATGTACGGCATTTACTTTTGCTGCTGACACCAGCACTTTGCTCCGTCTCATTAATTCAAGGAGTAAGAAGCATCGAGGGGCATCAGGAACATCATTAATCCAAAGACCGTTTCTGCCCGTGCCTAAGCGAAACTATTAAAGATATTTCAAGATCTGACTCTAGTAGTTATTAAAAACCCTCGCCACTATATCTCAATTTATTTTCTTAGATAATTGTAACTGCTTTGTCTTGGGTTACAGGTTGATACATGTTTTTGGATTTCATCTACTACATTATTCTCGGACCAAGATGGAGAGAGAAGCTATATCTTCATCAAACACATATTCAAAAAATTCAACATAAGTTAAAAAATCTTTGTATATGTCATAATATAACCCTGGCAGAAACTCTATGCTACTTGCAATCAATAAGTAGTTGATATGATTTTCTTATTTTGCTAGATTATATTACACACAAATTTTAATTATTCCTATATTTTAAAGAATTCAAATTATTTATCACTTATTTAACAATTCAATAATTTATTATTGTAATATATGTATGCAAACAATTCATACTTTAAAATTATTTAACTGGGCAATAGAAAACAGTATACCTACCGTTTTTCTTACATACTTATCTCTTACTGGTTTTCTTGTTCTTCTTAAAATATTTAAAATTTGTGCTCTGAGGGAGTTTTAAGCATTCAGTATATTGTTACTTTTTAATTTTTGTCAGATGGATACATAAATAGACTATATATATATCTATATATATATCTATCTATATATATATAGATATATATTCTGTACATACAAAATAGTTAGGATATACAGCTACTTTCTCTTAGTTGACTGGGAAGAAAGATTTGTACCAATAGTGTTTAAACAACATATCATGTCTGCATCTTGTACTACAAATAACTACTATGAAGATAATGATATGCAATGTATTATTATAACTATTCTTTGAGCCTGTTTTGAAACTGTTTCATTGCTATTTCTTTCTCAATATATTAATTAAAAATATATTGTTACTTGTAATAGTTCCCATGTCTCACAACAGCTAGCATGAAAATATTTCTCCTCTTAGTGAGATTTTACACATTCACCACATCTCATGACTTCTCTAAATTCTTACTGCGCTAGTTATAGCTCTCTAGAAGAAACAAATCAATAGAAAAAAAATATATATAATTAATTATGTAGAGAAAATGAACTAAGTACACTTATGGATCAGAGGTGAAAGTGTCCCCAGTGACTGCCTAGGGGCTGGAGAGTCAAAGGACCCAGGAGTTGACCACCCGAAGGTGTAAGCAGCAGAACAAGAGGGATCTAGGCTGTGTGCCAGCCAGTGTTCAAGCCCTGCAAACCTACCTTATAGTGGCCAGTGTGAGTTTGGTTAGAAAGCCAAACAAACTGGATACCAACTACAGCCCAAATGAGAACTCTTCCAAAGCTGTGTCACTTCCTACTTCTTCCCCTATTTATCCAGCCCAGACTGAAAGTGTATTGGCTATTGCAACAGTACCTAAATAGACTTCTGTTTGCTCATGTAAATGTCAGTCATCCAGAGGCCCACCCATTCCTATTCAGTACTAATATCCTAGTATCCACTTAAGCTAATGTGTCACAACTAATGATTACAATAGTTCTATTTGACATTTGTGCGACTAACATTTTTCAGTTGTACCTGGATTCATCCCATCTCAGGTAACAGGAGATCTTTTATATTGAGGCTGAGTAATATATATATATATATATATATATATATATATATATATATATATGCTGAATAATATATTATATTTTATTTATTATATATGATATTAGTATATCACATACATTATATTTAATAGATAAATTTACCCCCTTTTCACTTTTTGTTTTCAGTGACTATGTCAAGTTATATAGTCCATGCTGGACTCAAATTTGTGGCTGTCTTTCTGTCTCATACCCATGAGTGCTGGGATTACATTTATGTGCCAGCACACTAGTCCTTCATTTTCTTTTTCTTTGACTTCTTTTTGCTGTGGAATTGAGGACTGAACCAAGTGATGCTGTATATTCTGAATGCTCCTTTAAGAATCTTATTGTGAAGGTACCTTTTCAAGTTGTTCAAGCTGGCATGAAAGTTGTGATACCTTGTCTCTGCCTTCTGAGTTGCTTGAGCTACAGGCATACTCCAGACTTCTGAGTTAGCTACATTTTCTTTTACATTCAATCACTTTTGGAAATTTAGGTTTATTTTTTGACCATTTGAATAATGGTGAAGCCTACCAAATATCTTATGACATTCTGATTTTATATCTGTGAGACTTATACCCACTCATGATCAGATGGTAGTTCTGTTTGCAAATTTGGGGTGAAACCTTCATAGTGATTTCCATATGTGTACTAATTTTCACTCTCACCTGCAGTATGAAAACCTTCCTTTTCCTCCACATGCTGACCAATTCATCTTGCCTGTTGTCCTTCTGATAATCCATTCTAGTAGATCTGAGTTTGTCTTAGTCACTATTCCCATTGCTGAGGATATTTGACACTCACAAATCAGAAGAGGAAAGATGCGTTTCCACTCACAATGTGTGGAAGGTTCATCAAGGGAAGGAAGCATGACAGAAGAGAAACAGTCCACAGCACAGTAGGCAGCAGGCAAGAGCTTCAAGCCTTCCTTTCCCCTTCTTATTCTATTCAGGCTACAAGTCTCTTTGCTGGTACCACCTACTCTAACGATCAGGCATCTGTCTTCAGTAAATCCATTCTACCACATCCAGAACCTTAAAGTAATTAGCCGACTAATCTAGCATCATGCATGCTTAATACATACAACTCACACCCTTGATCCAGTTACCTTACAAAGCCTCACCCATGAGTACACGAGCCTTTGGGAGACATGTGGATCAAGCCATCCCAGACATTACATTTCCCTGCTTTAATTTGTGTTTTCCTGATGATCAGTGACGCCGAGTATCTTTTCTTCACATAGAGTTGGGCTATGTAAGAAATCTCCAGTGGAACTTGTCAGGGCAAAAATTCTGCTTTGCACCGTCTCAGCAGCACAGTGAACAGATCAAAAGTAGGCAAATGAAAATACATCAAACTAGAAAGCTTCTGGGGAGAAAAAGAAATGACTAGTAGCAAGAGTATAAATTATTACATGGAATGAAATGCCACTAATTTGATGAAGAGTAAATATCTAAGTTGTGTATTTTGCAAGGAACTCAAAATACTCATTAGGAGGAAAACCACTGGATTATGAACAGGAACAGAACTCCTTGAATTCACTTTCCTCAAAATAGACATGCAAATAGTGATCAAGTAATTCTAGACTAATTTTTCTTTAAATACAGGATTCTTCCTGTTTTATTATAACTTTAACATCATATTTATAATGTGATGTTTTAATATGTGATAACTTCATGAGTTTTGGGGTCCTCTCAAGACTTACAGTCTCATGTGGGCGGTGCCCTAATCTGCATGTTCCATTATATTAGCGCAAGCAACAAGCTTGGTCCCTGGCACACAGTAGATGCTTGGTAAAGGCCCAACAAACCGACATAAACACAAGGACAGCACTATGGTTATATGCATATCCACACACACACACACACACACACACACACACGTACATCTATACACACAAATATATATATCTACATAGTCTCAAAATATCTTTTTATATTAAGTTCTAGTTCAATTCTTTTTCCTTTAGTAAAATTTTAATAAGATAACAAATACAGCTATGAGAATCTCTTAAATGGGAATTATGCCATGAAGTTAAGTAAGTAGGTTAATAATTTTACTGTAAAATCTAAAAATTCTTGTGCAACATTTATATATTTAAAAATATTATTTTAAATAGTTTTCATGGTTTTTCAGTATTTCCTTTGTAAGTCCTAAATACACAACTCTAACTTTCAAATTACTTAAATAGCTTTTTTATTCTCCAAAGAGGAAAACTGATGTGCTAAATATCTGAATGAGATTCCATGTTGACTGTTTTTGCTTCCAAGATTTAAAAAAAAATTGTCTGCTAACTGAATTACTGAATCATTTATTTTTATTAGACTGCTTTTTTCTTTTAATTATTATTTATTCATTTGTTTTTAAACTGGAACACTTTAAAAATATGTAATGATAGCATTCATTAAGGTGAATTGTACCTGCAGTTGGCATGCCTTGTTTCATGCTATTTTTTCCCTCTGCTTTCTCCCTTCAACCTCTCTTCCTCTGCTTATTCACAAGAACTTTATTGTCCCATTTTCCCTTCTACTTTCTTTCTTGTCTCTCCTTTCCTTCCCCCTCCCCCTCCCTTGTTCCCTTTCTCATTTATACATTTTGTTCTCGTTTTACAGTATCTATCATGTATTTTGATTCTCATTTGCACTTCTGGTTTCTCACGCCAGAGAAACAATAGTGTTTTAAATGCACTTCACTTAAGAGTACAAGTTTAATTTCAGATGGTCATATAGCAATATACATACTGGCACTCATAAATATATGCTTACATATACATACATATTTTTGTAAAAAATTATTTCACATGGAAATAGGTGAAAATAGGCAGGTCCAACATAGCAATATTTTTTGAGTTATATTTTTGTGTGTGACAAAACATTATGCTTCCCTTGACCTCTAGAGATGCTGAGTACAGCGCTGTTCACATGACGGTGGTGAAGAAGTGAAGGAGAGGGGAGAGCCTGGAATCAAAGTCCCCTCGGAAGAGAGAGCTCCGGCCAAAGCTGTCTGACCCCTACTGTTCCCACCACACCCCATGGTGCCCCCAGGCTGTTGGCCCAGTTTTCCATTCCTGGCCTGTGGGGGACAAAATAATCCACAGTAGGAGGGTGACCCTCACTCACTAGAGTGTATCAATACTGGGGGTATTGTGTTCATTTCTTTATAGTTAGGAATTCCAGTGGTTCTTTTTCTACTTCTAACTTTTCTTGTCTGACCCATGGGTAAACAATTTCTGGGAAGGACCTGAGGGCAATGTAAAATGCATTTATGAACTAGGTAGGAGTATCATAAATGGCTCTAATTTGTGAGCCTCATTAGGAAAGAAGGGATGTTTATCTTCCTAAAATTAGATCCAATACGTTACAGTGCGTACTATCCCAAGAGCCTGCTGGTTAGCTCAGTTATTTAAGCGCCTGCTCACACAAACGCCGTCAGGCACAATATACTGTGGTTTGATCCCCAGCTCCACATGCTTTACCAGACCTTCCCTTAAGGCAGCCTGAGTCAGCCAAAAAAATTAAAACAACTTCTCATCTTGGGCTGGTCAAATAGCTCAGTGGATTAAATTAAAGCATCTGCACCCAGGCCCAGGGGCCAGGTATCAATCTCTTGGTTTTCCATGCCGCATCTGCATGCAGATAGCAATTGCAACTGAGTGTGGTGGTGTGTGCCTGTAATCCTAGCTCTTGGGAGGCTGTGAAGAGGTGGATCACAATGAGTCTGATCTAGTAGTGAGGCCCTTAGGCCCTGAGGCCCTGAACACCCTGTAGATCCTTTCTTAATTTTTTTTTTAATACAGTATGTACTATCCTATTCTATTCTATTCACACTAAATTTTTTCTCTAGGAATTCTTTTTTCTTTTCTTTTTTTGGCAGAACTGTGGATTGAACTCAGGCCCTGACACTTGCCAGGGAAGCGCTTGGTCTTTTTTTTTTTTTTTTTTTTGTCTTTTTGAGACAGGGTCTCACTATGCAGTTCAGGCTGGCCTTAAGCTCACTTTGTAGCTCAGGCTGGTCTCGAACTCACAACAATCCTCCTGTCTCAGCCTCCGGAGTGCTGAGATTACAGCCATGCGCCACCACGCTTGGCTTTAGGAATTCTTAAATCAGTTATAATTACTGTCTTCTCTTTCTCAAAAATTTCACCACAAAAGCCATGAAGTCCATCACTACTGGGCACTGCATAGGCCCTCACCCATAGCACTGTCTCTGCATCCATCCTGCTCCGAGGGTAGAGGTCAGCAAGGTGCAGTGAGATTAGAGGCAGCAGGCCAAACACCCAGGACAGAAGGTGATTGATAAATTTACAGGAACTTGGTATCAAACTCAGGAACTTGTGCTTGCCAGGCAGGCACTGTACCACTGAGGTATATCTCTGACCCATAACAATAGTTTTATAATTGGAGTTCATTTCCACCTTAGACTCATAGAACCAAGATAACCATATTCAGTTTCCTGATACTTCTGTTCATGGGATTTGATATCTGAAATAACAAGTATTACATTAAAAATTATTATGGAGCTATAAGAAAACTTAGATTATTAGTAAATATCTGTCATGAGTATGTAAACTATAAGCCAGAAAGTCACTTTTTGGCCAAAGCATGACAATGATTATTTATCACTTAATGTTGGTCTTCCAGATGAGCCATGAGGGAGTGTCTTCTGCCAAACATCTCCCCTAAAAGAACAAGAGTAGTACCACACAATGAATATTTCAGTCAGAAATATCTGATTTGTTGTTCTTATGTTGTGGGATGTTATAAAAATAACACTGCATTACATTGTGTTATTTAGAAGATAAGACTCATTACCTTCTTATTTATTTATTTATTTATTTTCTTTATTTGATGCAGGGTCTCACAATGCAGCTCAGACTCATAGTGATCCTCCTGTCTCAGCCTTCTCAGTGGTAGGATTACACACATGCTTGGATTTCACCCAGCATGGGTCCTTGCATTTGCCAGGCAGGCACTTAGACTGCTGAGCTATCTTACTAGCCCCAAGACTGACTACCTTCTTTTGGAAGATACAAAAGTCCGTTATTCTCAATCATGCCACGAGTAATTTCAACAATACAAAATATTGTAATCAGATGCCCAAAATGAAGAAATATTGTACAATATCTAATTTAATCTCTATAATATATTTTAGTATTCTGTGTAGAGTTGGCTTCGTCATCATGACATTCGTTAGCTGTTCCTTCTCATGGAAGCATTTCACTTCTCCATCAAACTTGAAAGACAGTTATGCAGGGTATAGTAGTCAGGGCTGCAATTTGTTTTCATGGAGGTCCTGAAGTACTCTGCTTCATGTTCTTCTTGACTTGATGTTTTCTGAGGAGAATCTGGCATTATTCTGATGGGTTTTTCTTTGAAAGTGATCTATTTCTTTTCTTTAGTGGCTTTCAGTATATTGTTCTTGTTCTGGATTTCTGGGATCTTGACTATTATATGTCTGGTATATTTCTAATTGGGTTGATGTTATTTGGAGTTCTATACACTTAAGTTACTGAATCTCAGATAGTTTCTGTCCGGCGCTGCTCCCGTCCCACGGAAGAAGACACTTAGACACTCTGAAGCGGGTTCAACAAGCCTTTATGGATCGGGATGCAAGCCTCTACATGCGTCCGCTAGCAGCGGCGTCCAACGTGCAAGCAACAACGGATTTCCTGGTATAGCAGACTATATAGATTTTACAGACCAATCACAATCATACACGTGTTC
>PVKA01003296.1:0-27073 GCA_004027165.1 Ctenomys sociabilis | reverse complement strand
TTCCCCATATTTGGGACGTTTTCTGCTATTACTTCTGCCCATATTCTTTTTATATCATTTGTATTGACTACTTTCTTCTCATTGATTCCTATTTGTCTCATGTTGTTCATCTTTTGGATGATAAATTATTTTTTTCTGAATCTTAGTTGTTTCTAAGAGATCTTTTCTTATCTTTTTACTAGCTGTAATGGTGTTTTCAAGATCTGAAACTATCTTCACTTTCATTCAAATGGATTTTCCAGCTTGTGACTGAGATTTTAATTTCATGTGTACCTATTTGAATCTGCTTCCTGCATTCTATTTCTATCCTATATTCTCATTCAAGGATTCCATCATTTTTCTAATTTCCTCTATTTTTTGTTGATGTCTTCTTTAGAAGCACTTAGTAATTCTTTCATTATAGTTATTGTTTCTTTTTTTGCTTCAGAGATTATTTCTGATATGATTTTATCTATACTTTTCTGCAGTTGTTTCTTTACACTATTATTTTAGAGATTTCAGCTGTGTGAGTCCCAATTTCTTCTGTGTTCCTGCATTTGTTCTGGTTGTGTTTGGGATCTGACACTGCATTTTCCTCCTTCTGTTTGACATTTTGTATAGCACTGTGCTCTCACCTTTGGTGTGAGCTTTGGTGCAGTTATGACCTTAGCACTTACCGAAATTCTTACCTAAGGGAGGTTATGTGGTTAAGGCAGTTATAGTTTTATATTTATATAACTATAATTAGGATAATTTGTAATGATATTTAGCAGCTGACAAACTTTTGTTTGTATTTTAGACAGTAAGAGCAAGCATTATGTCTGTGCAGCTAAGAAATTATTAAATTAGGAATTTGTATTTAGGTTAGTTCCCCTAAGTTCTGTCTGATCTTCTCCCCTTGATGTCTCTGGGGTCTTCCAGTCAGACTAGTTCACCTGGTTACCTGTTAGCCCTGTGTAGATCAAGAAAAAAAGAGAAAGGACACTTTCATAGATCTAGGTCTAGCGAAGTGTCTCAGCTTATAAGATCTGGATCTACCAAGTTTGAACTCATCTCGACTGCCTGACTCGGGTCTGGCTGCTGTGCTGAGCTTATTGCCTGGTTTGGGTCTGGCTGCTGTGCTCAGCTTCTTCTTGCTGCATCCCATGGAAGTGAACCTGATTTGCCCCTCTGGCCAGATGTTCTGTTCCTGGATTAACTGGGTGTTTCTGGCCCCTAGTCTATCCGCAGAGACTTTAGAAAGAGTTTCACATCAGGCCTGTCTCATGGAGGTGGCTACTGCTAGTGTGCGGATGATCCCACACACAGGCCAGGCTTGGGTTGGGCTTGAGGGCTCAAATTTAAAGTTATATTTAACTAATGAAGTAACAGAGACTCATGGTTTTCAGGACTATTTTTTAAGAGGACAAACAATCATTCTCTGCACCTTTCTAGAAGCCTAGACTGATGTCATTGTTTTGATATAGTCTTATTCTTTTCTATTGTTCATTTCTGATTTTACAAAATATTATCCTTTAATTTTTCCATAGAATGTAGAGGAGGATGGCTGTTAGTAGGGTCTGGGAAGAGCCTGGTGAAAGCTGACTGATGGTAATAAGCTATGGCTGTGAGCATGTGATTGTGGTGGGCTATAGGTAATGCAGATGAGTATGGCTGCAGACCTGGTGCTGTATTGTTCAGACATGATAGAAGACAGTGGAGTGTTTCATCAAAGACCGTTTACAACTGTTGAAGTAGGTGGATAAATTTAAGATGGTTTAAGCATCAGATGTTGCACACATGTATTGAAACATCACTTGTTCTGACATTCTATATTTGTACATATTGCTTAAAAATAATTTAAAACACTTATTCCTACAAGAAAACCTTATAGTATTAAACAACTAGACTTTTGCTGAATTAAAAGTCTTGCCACTGTTGAAATACACACATTTTCTACATAGTTCTCTACTTTCTGATGAGCTATGACACTTGGGTAACCCTAGTATTTGATCTGTCGCTGTGGGTAAGTCTATTTGCCACAGGCTGTAGTGCAAAAACAGGAGAAGGTTAGAAGCCCTCAGGAAGGAAATGGAGGACCAGGAGTGGGTGGAGACTCCATTGTTCGGCAGCTGATCCCAGGGGTTTAGTACTTAAAATCCAATCTGCTGGAGTTTATGAAGCAGAAGAGTGAAAAATGTGACTTTGCTTAAGGGGAAACAAGAAGAGAGGCTTACCTGAGTCACAAGACTCACACCTACAGGGCAGTATGTGAAAGATGTCTGTAAAAAATGAATATATGTTCATCTGTGAGCTCAGTCTCTAAGAATGATCTTGTTCTGAGAAAAAGATGTAAAGTTTTCAGCCACTTGCAGTTGCTTGCATGCTGCACAATATATCTATTCAGTACTACAAGGTATAAAATGATCATCAGAATAGTCATCAAATCTAATGGATGCTCAGTACTGAAGCCACTTTGTTTCCATTGCCATATTATCGAGGAGGTGACTCTCTATAAACAGATGTCATATCACTCCCAAGGGGTGCACTTTACAAACATAAAAATTATTTTGCATTTTTACAGTAATGGATCATAAAAATGAAATTATTGCTGCTTCCCTCCTCTTAAAAAGAGTAATTGAGCTAGAATGCAAAATGAGCATGGTTCAATACAAAAATTTTGTGATCATCTTTATATTTCTAGTTTTAAAATACAAGTGAAAATAAATACAATTAAAACTCATGGAGAAGACAAAGGGAACACATCAAACTTTGGACTTCAAAGTTATTTGCATGCATTTTACTATCAACTATGGCTTTGCAGTTACATTACTTATTGTATTAAATGGTGAAATTACTAACAAGTGGGGTTGTGTTTCATTTCCTTCCTCGTCTTCAGTGAAACATTGGTGGTTAAAAATGCGTCACCAAAATAGGTGGAAGGTGTAGTAGATTTCTAATTGGTCAGCTTATTATACCAGCTGAACTGGGAGGCCCACCTGAGGTTGTTGCCAGCAGCCTAAAGGCAGTATAGGAGAAGCTGCCAGAATGCTGTTAGGGATGCTGTTTGGAGAGCTGTTGGAGCTGTGGGAGGCTGCTAGTTCCCTTGGCCTGTTCTGTTGGAGGACCTTGTTATGTTGGCTTTCCCAATGAACTCTGGAGAAGCTTGGGTACTCATCTTGAGCATTGATTTCTGGCTCCAGAGGGAAGACAGTGTCCTGCTCAGCCTCATGAAGCTTGTCTCATTGGCTTTCCTGATCAGAACTAGCTTTCCTCATCCTGAAGGTGCTCCAAACCTCACGGCTGCTGAGGGTGGCTGGGATACTTTTGGGGAGCTCCAGTGCACACCTACAACATTGCTTCCTAGCTGCAGTTGAGATCCCTCAGTCTGCTAACACAGATCTTTCAGCCCACTAGCAAAGGCTTTCTAGCTCCCACCACTAGACCCTTTGGCCTTTGTAGCACAGATTCCTGAAGCAGACCTGCATGAGCCTTCCTTATGAGCTCTAGGTCTTCTTTTGGACTTGTTAGAGGCATCATTATAAGCTCTAGGTTTTTATCTGGACTCACACAGGATATTAGGATCCAGGCCCTCAGTTGGAGTCGTTATTACTTACAGTGTGGATAGCTTTCCTGCACTTGTATATGATTCTTGAGTGATTCATTATAAAATGATATTATAAAATGTGTCCTGTATTATATCCTTCCCCTTGCAAAAACACCAAGCCATGACAATAGGGAACTATGAAACTTCAAGTCTAGTCAGTTTTAAAAATTGTACATTTATTTAAGAAAGTAATGATTGGAGGAAAAATTTTAGTAATTCAAATAAAACTTAAGTGGTACTTGCTCCATAAATTTTGCATTCTGAATAAAAGAAAACAGTGAGTGAAATTTTTTTGTTCATCTAAACCTGTCAACTGATGTTCCAAAGTTGATTTATGAGAAATATTTTTATGTGACTTCTTTGTTTTACTTTTGTCTTATGCATTAGAATAAAGAAAAACATTAAGAAGCCTTTCTGGGGCTGGGGAGATGGCTCAGTGGAATAAGTGCTTCCCTGGCAGGCGCAAGGGCCTGAGTTCAATCCCCAGTTCCGCAAAAAAAAAAAAAAAAAAAAAAAAAAAAAAAGAAGCCTTTCTGTAGGAAATCTATTTGCTTCTCTGGAATGAGAGAGGCTATGAGGCTGAGATGGTAGTGACTAAACATGCATTTGTAACTTGAATTTGAGACATCACTGTTGGCCCCAGTATTAGGAAACAAGGGATTTTCAAAAATAGACAATTCAATGTGAAGGTAAATTTGTACACAAATTGTAGTAAAGAGCTTTGCACCTTTTCTTACTTTTAAAATGCAATGTATTAATGTAAGAAGAAAACTTTATAGTTAGCTAATACACACAAACTTTTATTTACATTTTCCTTTCAGAGACCTAATTTTCAAGTATGTGTGAGGTTCTAACAGCAAGCCTTACTATTGGACAGAGTGACTCTAGCTGGATTTTGTCTTTTATTTGATGGAGAAAAAGCTGTTACAAAATTTAGAACAGAGGAAAGGCAGAGTCTGATTAAAAACTTAATGGAATCATTTTTTGATGCAGTAATAAGAATACATAGACTTAAAGTTATCAGCAAGGATTATGTATTCCTGATGTTAAATAGGCTTATAAGACTCAAAAATGCTATCTACATTTGCTAGGCAATACTTCTCATACATTGGGGCCACACGATGAAATTTTGAACCTGCTGTAAGAATTTCTACATGGGAAGAGCCGGGGAGATGGCTCAGTGGAATAAGTGCTTCCCTGGCAAGCACAAGGACCTGAGTTCAATCCCTGGTTCCGCAAAAAAAAAAAAAAAAAAAAAAAAGCACAAAGAATTTCTACATGGGGTAGTGTTTCTGAATGGGTGGACATCTTTATGTCCATTTGTATGCAGTGGTGGTTCACAATTACTTAAGATAGAATTTTCCAATATTTCAGGACCAGCAAGATAGCTCAGTGGTCTAAATCATCTACTTAGGTAAACTTAGGCAGGTGCAGGGGACCTGAGGTTTGATCCCCAGAAACACATGTTATGCCAGCCCTGCACACAGAGCCAGATGAACAGGCTGAAAAAAATTAAAATAATCAGACATATGGACAGATATTTGATGCATCAGGGGCTACTCCAAAATATGTAGATATTTTGTGTCATGTCATTCACCGCCCACGGATAATCTCAAGCAAAATGACATGTATGTTTGAATATTTGTGTTTTTATTTCTATATATACATACTTACCCATATATACACATAGATCCACATTGTCTATGTAAAGTATCTGTACACTGGTAACAAACTTGCAAGTTTCAAAGTATTTATGTTTAATACTATTTTCTGCCTATATTAAGCTTACATGAGTCACATTCACCATTCTATAAGTGGCTAAATATTTTGATTGAAACCCATATGAAGATAATTTATTTGGCATTATTTATTACATTGCCAGTCCTACAGATAGCCCACTACTACTATAGACTACCGGACTATATTTGATTATTTTGCTGAATTCATGCACCTATAATAATTAAATGACAATGGAGCACCCATCTCTGAAAAACTAAACAAAAAAGGGGATACAAATGAAAGACCACTTTGTATCTGTATATACAAAATAGCTAAGATACCTATACAGCTACTTTCTCTTAATTCAACGATAGAAGATTTGTACTAATAGTGTTTGGCAAGATATCTTGTCTTCATCTTGTATTGTGAATAACTGCTTTGAAGACACAATATGCAGTGCATTAATTAATGAAACTGTCCTACCAATTGGTTTTGAAACCGTCTCATTGCTATTTGTTTCTCAATAAAATTAATTTAAAGAAAAGAAGAGAAGGGAAACAGGTTGATAGGAGAATGAGAGGAAAAGAATTCAAACTGCATTATGTTCAAGTAAAAATTCTCTATGAGGAACATATCACTAGGTAAATCAACAGGGTATGAATACAATTAAGTTTTTGTTTAAAAAATAAAATTATTAAAGGATTAAAAATTAATAGAATGCATGACTTTTTTCCTACAACTTAAAAATATTAAAAACAAACATGTGTCTTGATTTATTGATTCATAAAAAATGATTACTTAATCTGACATGAGTGTTTGCTTTTTATACTTTCATCATAATCAACTGTAACATTTTGAAAATAAGGAAAATTTCATGAAAATTTACACCAAAAGCTATTGCTTTGTAGATTAAGGGAAAGCAAGAGAAAATAAAATTAACATTTCTGAAAACACAAAATACTCCTATGAAATGCCCAACACTAAAAATTAAAGATCATAATAAAACTACCATGGCTGGGGCCGGCAACACAGCTCAGAGGACTGAAGCTCCTGCTCCGGCAAGGACAGGGAGAGAGCGTTTAATCTTCAACTTCTCATGGCACACTGGCCCCTCTCCTGGGCACGCTGAGCCAGCCCCCAAGTCCAAGTGGGGTGAGGCATGCCAGTTATTCCAGTGCCGGAAGGCTGAAAACAGAAGGATCACTATGAGTCCAAGCTGTGCAGTGAGACCCTGTACCAAATGCATTAAAAATAAATTACCATGACCTTTATATTTGAACATACTTTAAAGGTATCTCCTGGTTGCCACGAATATTTTGAGTAAATGAACAGATTTTTGACAAGCCAGGTAATGCAGGAATACAGGGTAGGTCATGTTCATGTGTGATTGAAATATGTTTTGTAAAATTCAAATTGGCCGAAGTACTTTGAGGGAATAAGAGTTCAATATTTCTCCAAAGCACTGAAAATATTTTAATAGAAAATCTGAAAAGGAATGAAGCCTCAATGAAATATAGGCAAGGTAAAATGTAAATGTCTATGGAAGCATGTATATACACATACACACATACATACACACACACACACACACACACACACACAACTAGATGTGGAATTTGGGAGGAATGCCAACAAAAACCCCATATCTCAATTAATAAAGAAAAAAAAGCTTAGCACACTAAGTTAAATAAATACTGGCTTTATCTCACATAAGAAAAAAAATGGATGTAGAAAATAGTGTGGATTATATAGTAGAAAATTTCTCCAGACTGAGATCATTTATTTTCCTTCTAGAGCTAACATTTTAATGCTAAGATTTTACCACTCTCTTTCCAGAAATTAAGTCTCTTTTTCTGTTAGGAAGAAGTAAGGAGGGTAAATGGAGATGTAAAATCAGGGGCTGAGGGTAGATTGCTTGGCCACACAAGTGCCTGCCTGGCAAGTGCAAGGTCCTAAGTTCAGTCTCTGGTACTAAATAAATAAATAAATAAATGAATAAATAAATAAATAAATAAATAAATAAAGTTGTGTGTAAGGATTCTATCTACCCTTGCAATGTTCTCACCAAACAATATTTGTTTGGGATTCATTTTTCAGAACTGAATAATGGACTATTCCAACTCAAGAGGAAGTGTATGCAAATATTTTAGCATTTTACAACATTATAAGAACTCGAGGGAGACTTAAGATGCAGATGGTTTTGGATAACTTATTGCTTCCACCAAAGGAAATTATAATTCAGGGTCTTCAAAATTCTGTAGGTATTTCATTATTTATTACTGGAGAAGTCAACCACATGAGCTTCTTTTATTAGTCTTTCTACAACTATTATAATTCAGATATTGAACAATAAACCAAAAACAATTGAAAGGCAGATATAAGACACACTTCTTTTTATTTAGATAAATTATCTTATTATCATGGACATTTGTAACAAGTGTTTAGTACTTGACTGAAGACGTTGAAAGCATGTCTGATTTCTTTGTTGTCAGTGTCCTAATTAGCTAACAATATAAAAATCATTAAAGGATCTACTTCCCCCTTATGGTTCACAAATTAAAGTTCCTATGTGTGTATATCTACAACTCACAGTTTATGAAAACTGTATTTTAGCAATTCTGAGTGCTTTAGTCAGTGATGTGTTTAATTCTCTCCCACACATCCTTTGTGAGAATTATGAATACTCCTGGTAGTATTTCCTATTTTTCACATCTTCATCATATAAATGGAAAATAAAATATTGTGCAGTTTCTTCATCTTCTCTTCTAGTTGCAAAATAAATTCACCATTATGTGAAATGTGATGGCTATATGTTTATTTGGCATATCTAACTTTTTGAATGAAAATAAACTCTGATAACTTCTGGTAGATTGACTTTTGTGTCACCTTTTAAAGAACATGCTTACTGCATACGAAAATAAAGAATACGGAAAATTTTGGGTATTTAGGCCTTGAGGTAGATGATGTGTGTTTTCACTTTCCAGTCCAACTTTGATGGACCTGGTGTTCTTGGAATTTCCACGGGAACTGATTGACGGGGTTGATTGCTTTATGCAATAGCTGTGTAAGGGGAAGATGCAAAATAGTAATGTCAGATTAAACCAGATAGCTGGAAGTACAGGTATGAGCCTGCTCATGTTTGGATAACACAGGTTTGAATACAATTGACCTAAAAAACTGATTTATTTTCCTTGAGTAGTAAGTAAATAGTACAACCTGACCTGAAGTTTTATTTGATTTTAATGGCATTTTTCACCTTTAATGCTTCCTTCCTCAAATGGAACATATTAGATGTGCTGAACTGTTGCTCACTACAAATCCAGGATTCAGCATCAGATGACAAAAATGATTACAATCACTGATGGGAAAGTGTATCTGATAATTAAGAAATTCATCCTCATAGTTAAATTCAAATGATGGCCTTGTCTCCCATACATCTGTAGGTTGAGTAACAGTCCCCCCAAATGCTTATGTGGAATTTATGAATATACTAACTTCTGTGATTTTTGGGTGTGCACAGGGCACCTGAAATGGGGGATTGTGCTGAATTGTCTGAGTCACCTCACTATGACCATCAGAGAGCCCTCATCAGAGGCAGCTATGGTATCAGAGCCTCAGAGTATATGTGCAAACACAAGTTGAAGGCAGAGGCGGGATATACTGTCTGCCAGCTTGGAAGAATGACAAACAGGTCATAAGGAAGCATGAGAGGATGAAAACAAGAAGTCAAGGAAACAGATTCCTTCCAGAGCCTCTAAGAACATCATGGTCCCACTCTCAGCTTGACAGTAATACTTTTGAAGTCTCTAATGTTGAGAGATCATTCTGAAGCATTCTAGAATTTTTGTCCCCTACCATTGTGTTAGTGGTAGTTTGCTACAGCCTACTAGAAAATTAGTGTTTGTGATAATTTAAGACAGTGTAGAGCAACAAAAAATTATTCAGTGTTCTCCTTGGATTTCACAATTTACCTTGTAAATCTCAATCCCTTGAATCAAATAGTATTTGCATGAAGGGGTTACCTACTCCCCAAACATTTCCTCTCAACATGTACCTATCATGTCATGCTGGCCCTGCTCCCTGGGTGTGCTGAGAGGGCAATTGAGACTGGGCATGGTGCTTGCCTGTAATCCAAGGTCTTGGGAGGCTACAAACAGGCAGATCGTTATGAGTTTGATCTATTAGTAAGACTCTGCACACCCTGTAGATACTTGCCATAAAGAAAAATATGAAAAATGCTCAATAAAAAAAAACCATGTACCTATCCACACTTACTATTCAGGACAAAAAAAAGTGGTTCTCAATTCCCCATGTTGGTGTTCCTCATAACCATCACTTTCTTTGTTATTGCTGGCATCGGGGGAAAAGTATGAAGGAGATAATATTCTTTTTTATTCACTGTTTTCCACAAGCAAGCAGTGCAGGTTTATTGTATTCCAAAGGTCAGTTTACAACTATGGAGGTTACTAATTGACTTTAATTTTTTATGGGATTTTCAAAATCCTGAACTACATGTTCATTCTGCATGTACTAAAAATGATTTAACAGCTGGCAGTCTTTCAGAAGTCTTATTGTCAACACTGCCTGGACCAAGAGCAGTAGCAAACTGCAAAATGTTGCTTGTCAAGGCTGAATTTTGCCAAGTGGTGGCCAGGCATTTCTGTGCTGCAGAACAACTTTAATAGAATTTAAAAGAAAGCAAAGAAAGAGTTCACATTGCTATTAACAGGGTGTGAGAGGCCTGTTTTAGTGACTTGACTTGTCATCTGTCTCTTTCAGTACTATTGAAAAATGTAGGTGGAGAACTATATCACTGTAATTTTATGTACCACACTATATGTTTATTGATAGGACAAAGAGGAAGCAAAATTATAACATTTCAAACATTTTTTCAAATTATTTCAATTTCTGCCATCTTGTACCCTCACTTTTTTAATTATTTTTCCCAATAACATTCGTTTGTAACTTGCAGACTTCAATTGGAATGTCAGGCTCTGAAATCAAGATACAACTATATTGAGTGGCAATTCAGATAATCTTGAGCATTTTGAGAATTATTTTGTTCTTCTGCTTAACATACATGCTTCTTTGACTTAGGGACTGTGGAGAACCAAATTTAAAAACAAGGATTATTAGGTTTTCACATTTAGAAGAAAACTGTATCCCTATTGTTTAAGTGGTTTAAATCTTTTTGTGTTTTCACTATGTTCATTAATATTGCCTTCCCCCCTGAAATTAAGTTGGCCATTTAATATTACTTGCTATTTTATTAATGGGATGAAACTTAACTGCATTTGGAGAAAAATTAATTATTATGGCATGATATTTGAGCAACAAATTGTACTTCAATACAGTGAAGTATGAAGGTGTATAGGTGTGTAAATATGAATGCGCACTCATTAAGATCTAAAATTTTCTTCTAAAGACTATAGAGTGATCTGAACAAACTAAATGCTTTCAAATATATGGTTTTCATTAATGGTGTGCAAATGAATTAAAGCAGTTAATGCATGCAATTCTTAAAATAGTCTTTGATGATTTTAATAATAGAAATTAAATTGCATAATAAAGACTAATGGTACTCCTTTCAGATACTCATTCAGTCATGTGTAGATTAGGCATGAAAAGATTCTATGCTTATTCACAAGGGCCAGAATAACTTCACCAGCCAGCTCTAAGCCGTGTCAATTCTCAGAGCCAAACTTTGCTTTCAATAGGAAGCTACCAGAAAGCTTGGTCTCCTCGGTGTGCTAGAGTGAGGTGAACCAAGGCACGGTCTTACTAGGTGTGAAGTGCCACGGCCTGGACTCTATCGTCCACCATGCACGTACATATTTCATCATGGGAAAAGTGGCTAACGAAAACATACAAAACCAGAAGGGATTGTACTTCCTGAGTTCATTTTGTTTCAGTGTGAAAAGCATTGTGTTTGCACCATGGCATCTGATACAAACCTATGAGCCTGTGAGGTCAGTGTCATCTGATTTCATGAAAAGACTAAGTGCATTTTCCAGTTCACTACGCCCATAATTAGAGAAAGCTGTAGACTTCGCTATGCGAGGGCCACTCTCAGACTCTTTTTATATTGTCCTACCTTTCATGGAGAAATGCCCGCTTTTTTATTTTGCAACTTAGGTTTCTACATACCATACGGACCCATACCAAAAATGGGCATAAACTTTCCTTCATGGGGGGGCCGGGGAGATGGCTCAGTGGAATAAGTGCTTCCCTGGCAAGCTCAAGGGCCTGAGTTCAATCCCCAGTTTGGCAAAAAAAAAAAAAAAAAAAAAAAAAAAAAAAGTTAAGGTCCTGAGTTCAGTCTCATAAACTTTCCTTCAGCCTAAGCTTAAAACTAATTCAAGCAGGCCTCTTGAAATTCAGTAGTCAAATTTTTGAGACTATCCTTCCATTTCTTAAAATTATTGCCGTCTCTTTGAAAGAACCTTCTCATGAATCCACCCTGTGTATTTGTATATGCTAGAAAATCATGTGAAACTTCACACAGCACTACTTAGTACAGTGGTTCCCTAAAGCCAGCTGTTAAAATCTGTCCTGCTGTGCTTTGAGAGATCGTGTTCTAATTTAGATTTAAATTTGTTCTAATTTAAATGTCTCGGGTTATTTATGTCTTCTTATAATCACCCCTCCCTCCGTCCCATCCCTGTAAACACCACCCTCTTCTACTTCTATTAGCTATTGTGCAAATCCTCCTGGTGCAAACTCCTGGAAATTTACATGGGCAATGGTAAACTCCTCCTTACCTTCAGACACATTTTTGAATATTTCTTGCTTTAAAGGAAAGCTGTAAGCTTCAGGGAGACACCTCGCAGCCCGTGATTCTTGAGATTTGAGAGAGGTGAAATCCTGATCAGACAGAGCTGTGTACAACTCTGATGCCTTTGTTCTTGTGTACCATGATCGGAGCACTGAAGCCAGGGGAGTGGTCTATGTGCAGAGGGAACAAACAGTGAGAAATAGCGCTGCTTTTCAGGAGAAAAGGAGTCGAATGGCATCCTCTCCCTCAGCCTCTGAGTGGGCTGCCTCCTCGTCCTGGGGCTCAGCATAGGTCTTACAGATGCAGACTGACCCCTTTCCAGGAAGCGGAGCTGAGGGGCTTTGGGAAGCTGAGGGCCTCTGCTCCCGCTAACACCACAAGGCAGGAGTCACCTTGCATGTTGCTGGGTGACCTGAGATGCAGAGAGCCTGGACCTGTGGAAATGACACATAGGTGTCACATGGGAGTGGATTGCCAACTTCAGTGAGCACCCCCTACTTCTGTGAGGAATGGGTAGCTTTCTCCTTGAAAACTAACACCAAATGTCTTGGATCTGGCTGTGCTAAAAATACAAAGAGAACGTACTACTTCTTTGAGTCCAGCCCTTGACCCCCTCACTAGGGGACTAACAGGCTGCTGCTTTTCAGGCAAGAATAGGAGAAGGCCGAGCACGGTGCTCTGCCCCTTGGGCCTAGGATGCTGCAGAACCCACAGTGCCTGAACTGGTAAAACATAAAACATGACGATTTTGGTGCTTCTGATAGATCCTGAGAGGTGACTTACAGCTCAGGACCCTAGGATTTTGAGCATAATCCTTGTTCTTTTGAGAAGTAGGTTTTTGGGTAATTCCAGGGCCTAAGTAGATCTTAGTGCTCCTATGCAATCTGAACTCCACACCAAGAACTGGGTGCTGTATGACCTGCAAAGCCACTGACCTGGCAGTGCACCTCCACCCTCGGTTATCAGTGGAAGTGTCATCAAGGAGCTGGGCTTCACGAGACCAATTTAAGCACAAAGAGTTGCATGAAGGATGTTCCCAAGGCACAAATTCTGCCACAGTTCTGCCTCTGCCACAGGTGATACCTGTGTTCCATGCATGTCCTCTCCCAATAGGTTATTGTTTACCTTAGGTTGAAGGAAAGCAACCTCAGATTGAGATTGCAAATGATTCCATGTAATGGGCCACCGAAGGCATTTTCATCAATTACTCTTAGGATGGAGCCCATGGAAAGCACTTGAAGCCCTTTCAACAGAATTGCAAGCTAAGGTTGTGTCACTGGGACTCTGAATGGATACAAAGCATGAAAATGTTTGTGTCCCATGACTATTCATGAATGGGGAATAATCCTGTAGTCCCAAAAGACTTTATATTACTCCCTTCAGAGGAACCAAATTAATAAGAAGAGGACAGAAAAATCATTTTCGTAAAAGTATGTTTGAGTGACATGCAATAGTAATTTAAGAAATACAGCTATTGAATTTTCTCTTCAAAGAAGTGTAACTGTTTACCAAATATTTTGAATATGCAAATTTGTCCAAATATTGCACACAGAATATCATCTAGATCATAAAAGGTATGGGGAAACATGCAGAAGAATTTAGTGTCAATACATTTTGGTTCTCAGTTTGAGAATCACTCTTTCCTGTTGTTTAGTACTTCATTTGCTTGTTGATAGTTTTTTTTAACGCATTTGGTACAGGGTCTCACTACACAGCTTGGACTCACAGTGAGCACCTTCTTTAGCCTCCCCTGAGCTGGGATTACAGACGTGCATCACCACCCTGCTCTCAGCGGCTGGCTCAGTGTGCCCGGGGATGGGCTGCAGTGGCATGTAGTTCCTGGGTCCTAAGCAAATGCGGTCTTATGAGCTATCTTACTGGCCCTTGCCTGATAGTTTCTATAGCTTGTTTAAAGTAAGTGTTGGCCTCAGTAATCAAGTCAACATGAGACATTTTGCAGATTTTGTCATCCTTTACAAATTAAATGAATCCACCTAATGCAATTTTGATATGATTTTATGGTTGCAAAATAAATTATTAAGATCTTGAAGCATACATAATACTTTGTTTCACTGAGACAGAGGCTTTTGGAACCAGTTAAGAAAAAGCAAATAACCTCAAATTTTCCTGTTATCATTATTTGTATATTGCTCCATATCAGTTCCACAAAATGAGAAGCAATGAATGGAGTACCCATCTCTGACAAAACTAAACAAGAAAACGGAATCAAACGGAGGATGATTTTGTACCTGTATATTCAAAGTAGTTAAGATAGATATACAACTACTTTCTTTTAATTCAATGAATAGAAAGACTTGTACTAATAGTGTTTGTGGACATATCATGTCTTCATCCTGTACAATGAATAAGCTTTAAGGAGACAATATCCAATGTACTAATTACTGAAACTGTCCTACTAATCATTTTTTTTGTTTTGTGGAACTGGGGATTGAACTCAGGCCCTTGCACTTGCCAAGGAAGCACTTATTCCACTGAGCCATCTCCCTGGCTCCTACTAATGGGTTTTGAAACTGTGTCATTGTTTTTTGTTTCTCAATAAGATTGTTTAAAAATATTTTATGACTTTTATTTCATTCAGCAAAATGAATTCAATAACCATGCACAAAAATGCAAAGTGAGGAGTGGATGCACTAGGAAAAGATGAAAATAAATTGTGTATGAAACCCTATGATTTTCATTATGCCCAATATATTTTATAGTGTAGCATACTACAGGGGCAGCTGGAAGGCATGGTGAGCACTTCATCAGTCCTGTCCCACCCTTTTCTGCTTATTTACTCTTCTCTCTTTGTGTGTTTCTCTCTAACAGGATGTTATAACACTAAAAATAAAATAGTAAAACTTGACTATTATTCCACCACTCTGTAACAGCACCACTTGATTTCTGTTTGTTATTTACACTTTTATTCTGTATGCATTTCTATTTCATGTAACTAAAACTTTCACACCGACATCATTTTGATTAAATTACAAGACATATGCTTGCATAGTGATCAGAAGAATCAAGGAATGACAACATTATGGATTTTGAGGCACTAAAATCAATCACCGAGGACTGGTGGCAGAAATGTCCTTGCATGAACTAGTGAGGAAGGTGCTCATATAAAGGAACTATTTTGCTGAAGATAAAAGTGAGTTGAAGAAATTTCCTTTCAGGGCATTATGGCCAAGAAAATTCCTCATTTAATGAGCATCATTCATTACAAGTGGATTTTGTCTAAACTCAAACAATTGTACGCTGTTGTAGAGTGGGGAAACAAAAGCAAGATTATGGGAACATTTTTTTTTTTTTCCTGAAGAGTACAATTTTTCTGCCAAAGTAGAAAAACAGGGCTCGGGAGATAGCTCAGTGGAATAAGAATAGAGGAAATGTGTTCCATCTGCATAATTGAACACCACTGAACTGTAAGAAAGATTGGAATTCTGTTACATGAGACACCATGGATGATAATGATAGACATCATTATCTTAAGTGAAGTAACAGATACACAGAAAGAGAGGAACTGCACAGGCTCATACATATGTGGAATAGAAAATATCTGATGTTATGAGAGCTGAGAGTAGGTGGCTGTACCTAGAAACTGGAAAGCAGAGAAGGGGAGGGAAAGGGAGAGGCTGACAAATAGGGTATTGAAGGAGAAAGTAGGTAGAAATCTTGGAGACATAGGAGTAGGTAGAGAACTCATGGACAAAAGCCAAACTGCCTGGGAAATACTTCAAAGAATCAACAATTGGGATCTTATGTTACTGAAGTGTTTGCACATCAAAAGAAATCACCAACAGAGTAAAAAGAATATCTATGAATTGGAAAAATATTAACCAAAGGACTTCTATCTAGAACATCTAAAAAATTAAAAAGAAATGATCAGGACATCAAATTCAAAGACACAATTGAAAAATGTGCATCCGAGATGAACATACACTTCTCAGATGAGGAAATACAAATGGTAAATAAATATATGAAAAAAATTGGGGGCATCTGAGAAATGAAAATTTTTTCAACACTAAGATTCAATCTTATCCCCTAAATATAGCTATTATCAAGAAATCAAGCAATAACAAATGCTGGCTAGGCCATGGAGAAACAGGAACCTCTTCCATTGTTGGTGAGAGTGTAGACTGGTACAATCACTATGGAAATCTGTGCAAAGATTCCTCAAAAAACTAGGGGTAGAGGTCCCATTTTATTTTATTTTAGGACAGTTTCAATACATTGTACACTGTTATCTTCTTAGAGGTTATCTGTAATACAAGAAGCGGACAGTATATCTTGCCCAAACACTATTAGTACAAATCTTTAAACTAAGTGAATTAAGCGAGAGTAGCTCTATATCTATCCTAACTATTCTGTATATACAAATACAAAATGGCCCTTCGTTTGTATAAACTTTTTCTGTTTAGTCCTGTCAGAGATGGGTATTCCAAGTGCCTGAATTCAGCAAGACAATCCAACACAGTCCAGCCGTCCACAATAGTAGAGGGTTATCTGTACATTTTTTTGAGGATTTTTGTGTCTCTACCTATCAGTTAAAAATAAATTGGCCTGATAGCTTAGCAGACTAAAGCATCTGCTTAGGCAGTGTTTAGCACCCAGGGTTTGATCCCAGTGTGTGTATGGGCCCCACCTCCAGGCCACGCTGAGACAGAGACTAAGACTGGGCATGGTGGTGTGTGCTTGTAATCCCAGCACTTGGGAGGCTGAAAAAAGGAGAAATGCTATGAGCTGGATCTGCATAATGAGAGCCTGTAGGTCCTGCGCTAAATACAGAAAAAAAATAACAAACAAAAAAATAAAAAATAATATATTGACTTTGCAAAGGTAATCACTGCCTAGCACGTGCCGCTGGGAGTTCAATTTAGGGATTCTGCCTAGTCATGAAATTGCAGCCCTCCTCCAGGCTGCTGTACAAAATCACCTGAAAGCCTATAAGTGGGTGATGAAAGCATGCCGTATACACAATCACTTATCATGGAGCCAACAAGAGCAAAATCATGACATTTACAGAGAATTAGGGAACTAGAGTTCATCTGTTTCATAGAAGTAGCCAGATTTAGAGAATGAAAAAAGAAAAAAAAAGGTTGGCTTTCTGTCAGAATCAAAATCTAGAAACAAACAAATGAATACAAAGAGGATATGAAAGGAGAATGGAGATTCTTCCAGGAGAGGAAGAGGCTCAGAGAGAAGAAAGGCTAGACTGGGGCTGGGAGGGCGAGAGGGATGTGGAAAAGGGTTAATGTATGCATGAGCATGCCAAGATAAAGTGCAGGGGCTAACAAGAAAGTAATTTGAATATTAGCTCCTTGCAAGTCCTTCACTAAAACAAATAGTATTCCTTTCATTTCCTTGAGTTTTACCTGTACAACTTCCCAGTGCACAATGCCTGCATTCCTTTGATGGATTTTGTGTGTGCCATCTCTGAGCCATCTGAACTCCTCCTTCTCTGCCCTCCTTCTGTCCGGGCTCTTCCCACCAGAGAAAGATCCACCTAACCACGTGCTATCATCTCTCTTTAGTTTTGCTCTTTATTTCTAGTTCAAATTTCTCAGATAAGAGGGATCATATTTAGACTTGTATGTCTGATTAAGTAAAAATGATTATCTTGTGTTTATGATTCTTACTGGTTCTCATGGACCTATTTGTGTATTGTTGCTTAATAACCATGCCACGTATGGTCTGTTCATCCTACATATATGTGTTGTCCGTGTCATAGCATATACGTAGATACACAGACATGTACCTTTTCATGCTCCGCTACTCCATGGTGAGCCATGTAAAATCTTCCTGCTCATAAGGGGCACTTGGCATACTTTCTTGTTTTGTGGGATGGAGTTAGGCACAGCCTTTCCTCTGCATGTTCAATTATTACTTGCCTCCAACGGTTGCCCTTAGTCTCTTACAACATACTTTTCCTACCATATTTCAAATGGTTTTTGAATATTTACACAAAGGCAAATTATTTTGGACCTAGTGATGTGGGTGAATGCCTGAAGAAATGGAGCAGCCACGGTAGCTCGTGCTCCCTTATGCCTGCCTGGAAGGGTTGTGAACTCCTGGACCTCTGAGTGGGAGGCAGACAGAGATCTGTGCTTTCCTGGATACAGAGTTGAAAGTGCAGCTACCCAGCTGGGTAGTGAGTAGGAAAAGGGCAGCCAGTAACTATAGCCCATGGAACTTGCATTTGAATGTGACGTCTGAATATGTACACACTGATCCAGACAGGTATGATGAATATGGTGTTTCAAGCAACATAGGACTTAAGAAATTGGACTTTGTTCCATTTAAGATAATCTAGTGTTCGTGTGACTGTTGAGGAATGAAAAGACAAGCTGGAGAAGGGGAGAAAATATTTTTAATAAATAATTTTGATAGGCCAGGCATGGTGGGTCATGACTGTATTCTCAGCACATGGGAGGCTGAAACAGGAAGACCCCTATGAGTTTGATGTCAGCTTGAACTACACAGTGAGTTCAAGGTCAGCTTGAGCTACATAGCAGGGACCTGTCTTGAATCAACAACAACAGCAACAGCAAGAAATCTGATAAAAGGCTTGCATGTAGAGCATAAGAGGTGTGAATGAATGGTACTACAGGTCTGAGACATAGCTCAGCAGCGTAAGCACTGCCCTGGCAAGCACAAGGTCCAGAGTTTGATCCCTGGTACTGAAAAAAAAAAAAAAAAAAAAAAAAACCTTTAAAAGACCAGTCAGATAGCTCAGCAGACTAAAGCACCTTCTTAGGCAGAGCACAGTGGCCAGGGTTCGATCCCCAGCATGCCATGCTGGCCCCACCCCCTGTGGCACACTGACATGGGGATTGAGACTGGGCATGGTGGCGCACTCCTATAATCCAAGCTGAAAAGAGGAGAATCTCTAGGAGCCTGATCTACGTAGAGAGACCCTGTAGATCCTGCAGGCCTTGTACCAAATATATATATATATATATATATATATATATATATATATATATATTTCTTTAAAAAAGGAAAGGGACTATAAATGTTTAAATGTAAGAAGGACCAAACACATAATAAAAGACACAGTGACACTAACACTCCCTCAAGAGACTGGTTGCCTTGAACTGAAATATCCCATTTTCTACGTACATTCTGCAGCAGCTTGGAAGTTCTCTCTCGCAAGCATCTGCAGTTGTGCTGCTCAGACTCTCTCTGCCTGCATCACTCCCAAGTGCTCACCTCATGTGGTCCTCCTGACTTGGAGGGGAGCTGGTTGTGGATCTGGGGCATGGTGTGCAAGGGGACATCATCGTGTTTAATGAGCTTGCATTTTCTTTGGATAGCAATCGGCATCAGCATTCATGGTACCTGGGTCATACCTTGTAAAGAGACTCACAAAGTGACAAAAGCAGTGGGGAGTATGCCTTCGAAGTAAGTGGGTATATTTTGAAAGAGATGGATGGCCATGTGCATTGTGCTAAAGTAAACTTTCAGATTTAAACATTTAATACTTATTTTGATTACTCCTTTTCTAAATGCTTCTCAAGCATAATAAGAAGAACAATCAAATTTGAAAGTGGGAATGTGCTTAATAGGTAATTCTTAATATATCCAACCAGCAGATAAAAAATGCACAGCATTTTAGAGTTATCAAAGAAATGCACATTGACAGTACAGGAGGAAAAGTGGAGGGAAGTCAAAGTAGATTAGAGGAAGTGTTGAAGAACTGAAATAGCTGAAAATTTTATAACCTGATGGAGAAAAATAAAAAGGCAAAATAATTTTAGTAAATTCTTGTGTAATACCTTAAAATCTTGAACTTATACCTACCCCATCTCCCTGCCATTTGACTGTGGGTATTTGCCACAAGTAATAAAAAAATATCAGCACATACACAAATATGCACTGCTATTGTAACTCACAAAAATTCAATATTGTACTGGAAATACACTGAAAGTATAGTACTGGAAAACCATTAAAATTTATTGTAATAAATATTTTATTGGAATAAAATATTTGTTGTTGCTGTTGTATTTTAGGAAAGGATCTACAGGGTGTTAGGGTCTCACTACTAGATCAGACTTGCAATGATTTGCCACTTTATAGTCCCCAAGAGCTGTGATTACAGGTGTGCACCACCATGCCCAGTATCAATGACTGCCTCAGGCCGGAGAATAGAACCTCAGGCCCTGAGCCTGCTTGCAGCCTCTTTAATCTGCTGAGCTATTTGGCCAGTCCTAAAATGTTTTTTAAAATACTGTATTTTTCCTTGATGTCTGTTAAATGGCAATGAGCGTGAAGGTTAATTCATATTATTCCAGTTAAAGCAAGAAAGCTGCATATTACTTTCCCTAGTCTTTCTTTTAATATATTTCGTGTTACAATACCAAGAGGATATGTCTATAGAATTTCTCCGTGTATGTGGAAACATTTATGCTAACACAGGTGAAAGATTTCAAAATCATTAGGTTCACTATTTGAGTCCATGGACTCATTTTCATAATATAGACCATCATTCGATCCTGGAAGAAGCTATCAGAACTCAATTTACATGGGAGATTATATCCACGTCCAAAGTACAAACAGATAAAATGAGGGAAATGTAAATTTACCTCCGCCTCAAGGAATTGTTCTTATGCACAGTAAAATTCCTATTAAGTCTTTTCCTAAAATAAGTTATATTCCAGCACAATTTCCTGCTGCCTCTCCATAAGCTCACTTCCGGGTACGGTGATAATAAAGGCGTGTCACTACTGCCGCAGGGCACGAGCTCATGCCGTGCCAGGGTGCTTGGAGCTAGAAGCCCTGCAAGTCATCGGACTTCCTTATCTTTGTCTTCTGTTTGAGGGATGAACACATTCCTTCTCTGCTCGGAGTATTTATCTGTAGCTCGAAAAGACCTCTGTGTTGCAGGGTTGTCTCTATTTTTGTCTAAGAATTGGTGATTGTAAGTAGGATTTTTACTTTTGTTTCATTGCCAAAGATTCTCCCTACTGCAAAACTTTAGTTAAATTTAGTTTGTTTATGAATGATTTCCTAGGCACTAGAAAAAATAAGAATTTTGTAAGATAAATATGCAGCAATTTTTCATAGCCTTTCTGACGAGAAGGAGATTCTTCTTTTATGAAGAGAGGATCGCTAGGGTAAATTGCAATACAATCCACATCCAAAAAATAAAATTGCTATCTATAATGAATCATCTTCAGTACTCCAATAACAATTGTGTTTTCAATAAAACTGAAAGGAGCATTACCAGAGTTCTCCAGTGTACAATGATTTAGGTATTTTGCTTCATATATCAAGCTAAAATCTTAATACTGTTTAAAGTTTTGTTCTATATGTTTCTTTTAAATTTCCATGATAAGAGACTCAGCATGATTTGGAAAATTACTAGTTTATCTTTTTATTTACCAAAATAGAACAAATCAAGTAATGAAATCATCAGTTTTGATTAGTATCAAAGCAGTTGGGTAGCAAATTCCCTGCTTTTAAGCTTCTCCTTATTGGATTTGCACGTGGTAGAGGTCTCCTCTGATAACATTAAAGCAGATGCTGGGTATAATTCTCATCCTAAAAGTATTACCTTGATTTTATGTCATCTTATAAAAATGGAAACACTTTTTTGTACATGTAAAGAACTAAATTTTGACACGTGATTATATCTAGTCTGCTTTATAATCAGTTATTATCCTGTCAATTAATTATAAGTTGGTTGTTTCCACAATGTTATGACTAGAATGTTTAATTTTTAAAAACAAATTATTTATTTGCCCTAGGATCTTGCTTTGCAGCTCAGGCTTGCAGTGGTCCTCCTGTCTCAGCTTCCCCAGTGCTGGGATTATAGGTGTGCACCACCTCACCTGGTTTCAGTGTCCAGCGCAGAGTTCCCAGGTTCTGGGGCCTCCTTTGCATGGGGTTCTGGGGATCCACCCCTAGTCCTTGCACTTGCCAGATAGGCACTTATACCACAGAGCTATCTCCGCAGTCCCATGACTGGCATTTTTAATAGAGTAAGGAACTGCAGCTTGGAGATACTAGCTTTTGCGTATTAAATGTGTCAGGTGGTGGCCATAACACTTTAGACTGAGGTGATTCTGAAATTTAAGGATGTTGGGTGCAATTGTACATCCAAGCCTCCCTTTCCTTGGTGGCCAGGATCTCGTGGTATGGATTGGAGGGGTCGCACACACGAGGTCCGCCCCCACCTCACTTACTGGCCAGAGTGCTTCGAGGACCTGAGCAGGCCCAGGGCAGCCCAAAGACCAGTGCATGGCTGTAGAGAGGTGAGACCTTCAGGAGATCAGCAACCGCAGGAGTGACCCTGCAGCGAATCCACCTTGCTCGCTCCTGGCTTTGTCTGCAGAACTTCCACACCAGTAGGGCCACCGCTGAGCAGTGAGGACACAGCACTGTTTGCACCGTCTTTGCCTGTCACTGACTGTGGTGGACAACTGAAGAAAACACATGCATCAGTACTGCACCTAAAGCACAAGTACGTTCTTTTTTTTTTTTTTTTTTTTTTTTTTTTTTTTTTTTTTTTTTTTTTTTTTTTTTTTTTTTTTTTTTTTTTTTTTTTTTTTTTGTCTTTTTGAGACAGGGTCTCACTATGCAGTTCAGGCTGGCCTCGAGCTCACTTTGTAGCTGAGGCTGGTCTCGAACTCACAACAATCCTCCTGCCTCAGCCTCCCAAGTGCTGGGATTACAGGCATGCACCACCACACCCGGCTCCACAAGTACGTTCTACAGAGCAACTCAGCAGTCTAGAGTGGCTGTGTTAGTGTCAGGGCAGGGAGAAGGCAAGTTTGTGATACTGGCTCTGTTTTGCTTTGACAAAAGATGGTAACTCTATTTAAGCCAAAGATCTGAGTTCTACGAATTTATCAACGTAGGCAGTACTTGCTTAATTTTTGTTACATATCCTGAAAGTGCTCTGTGAAACAAACAAACAAACAAAATCATACAAATAGGCTTCAGTGCCTGCCTGGGAAAAACAAGGTCCTGAGTTTCCTCCTTGGTGTGCACATGCGCATGCACACACACACACAAATTGTACATATGGTGTACCATACCATGGGTATGTATATATATATATAATAAAGTGCAAACTTGCAATCCTTACTGTGATGTTCAGCCCGTAACTGCCATCTCCATGCACTTCACTGTGTGATAATGCACTGTGAGCTCTGCTTTCTGCCGCTCACATCTCCACACCCAGGCACTGGGGTATTCACAGCCTTCTCACCATTCCTCTCTTCCAGCATTTGGAAAATCCCAATCCACTCTCACCTTCTGTCATATGAGCATTTGCAGATGTCATAAGGGCATGTGACCACAGGGTACTGTTTCCTGTGCCTGCTTTATTTAACATATCGATCACTTCTTCTATGCATATTGTTGTCAAAATCAGGCTTTCCTCTTTTTACAAATATTTATTTTAAAGAGAGTATAGCAATATTTATATGACATTAGAAGCAGTATGCATTCAGAACTCTCACCCTGACTATATATGCTGATATCTGTGAACTTAGTAACTATACTGAGGATAGCAATGTGTAATACTAAAAGCATGCTTGAAATACCTATCTTTTTGGTCTTCCGAAGACTTTGTAGGGCTGTGCTGTGCTGCATAATGGACCTGTACTGCATCTTTGTCTGTATCAGCTGATAGCTGCGTAGTTGTTTCCATTTCTTGGCTATTGCAAATAGCGCTACACTAAGCATGGGACTGCAGATGGCTCCGATAGACAGATTTCTTTGCCTTCCCACAGTCTGAATACAAGATCATATGGTAGTTATTTTTTTATATTTTTGGAGGAACTACATATTATTTTCTTTAATGAACACACTAATCTTCATTCCCACTGACACCGTGTCTGTGTCCTCAATTTTTCCACTTCTTCTCCAGTGCTTCCTTTCCTTAGTGTTTTGGGTCATTCTAAATATGTTGATGTCAAGTTTCTGTGGTTTTGATTTGCATTTCTCTGGTAACTGGAAATGCTGAATATTTTTCATGGATCTATTGTCCCTTAATTTTTAATAATTTGTTACCTCCAACAGATGTCTGGGTAAAATGATTCCACTGACTTTATTAGGTCTCTTATCAATGTAGAAAATACAACTGAGGGTCTGGGGATATATATCAGTAGAGTAAGCATTTGCCTGGCAAACATAGGGTCCTGAGTTCAATCCCTGGTACCACACACACACAGAAAAACTTACCTGGTCTACAAGTTATGCTCATTTCTATAAACAACTATTTACACAGAGGGATTGAGTTTGTTTTTGATCTTAGCAACGTGGGCTTCAAGTCTCACACTGTGGCCTGTCCTCACTACTTAAATGTGTACCCACACAGCTACAACACTATAACCATGCAGCATCTCCTACAACCGGTGCTGATTTTGGTAAATTTATCATTTTACTTGATTTTTAAAGATGGGTTGGGGTGTTCATTTTAATGAGAAATGAATGGAAGCATTAGAAGAAGACCTGCTAGAGCTGGAAATGCAAACTAAGCTCATGTTTCATAGAGGCTAGGCCAGTGTTCAGACCTCTTGGTCTACCGCAGCTTTTCGCTTTACCACAGCGTTTTTCTTCCCCTCCTACTTAGACAGAGCTTTGTTCTCTTCTTCAAGTAAAGGAAATTATTTTTATGTCCTCAATCACAGCCCATTTCTGGAATTCTGTTCCACACACAACAAAAATTTAAGTATTGGTATTAAGGATCAAGCAAGAACATTTGACCTGAGGAATAAACACTCACTAACTGACCACTCAAATAGTACAATTTGTTCTTAAAGATTCATTGTAACTGATAGTGAATCTCAGGAAAATGCACCCAAAATTTGAGGATACCATAGGTAGCTGTGTAAGATCCATATATATATATTTTTTCACTTCACATTTACTTGAACAAATGTGGACATACTTATGTGAGGGCTTGCTTGGATTATTTTTCATTATTACATCCAATGTTTATAGACAAGAACAAATGACATTTCTACTTTTCAAAGCAGGAAAATAAAGCTTATTAATGTTTCCAGGATTGCCTAGATCTTAGGTGGTGGTACCTAGATTTACATTTTAACTACTACAAATACTTAGTGTGTGTCTGTATTTTTCATTTGTACATCTTTTATTTTGTTAAATAAAATTCAGATCTACATTCTAGAGGCAGTCCCATTTATTTTTAAGTGCTGCGTTTGAATTTTAGCATTTGAGTATTTTGAAACCATATTTACAGGTGTTCTGCTGTCAGAAAGGTTGCAAGCTTACTACGAGCAGGAAATCCTCACCTATCTCTCACTTTTAAAAGAATGACTCATTAAATCAATCATACACTCTGTCTAATTAGCTCAATATAATTTAGAATTAATGTATGTGGAAAGCATGGCTACCCGCAGGTAAATTAACTTTCAAATCTTACTCACCTGTGTGGTTAATTGTAAATGTTGATTTAAAAATGGAAACACTAGTGCATAAAGGTTGTTTCTTAGGAGTTCAAAAATATAATAGGTATAGAAGAAGTGAAATGAAATTATTAAAGAAGTATTACAATCATTTATTCATCTATCAAATAACATTTCCATGGTAAGTTATGTGTGCTGAAAGTGCCATTTCAGGATTTCCTCCATATAAACATAAATTTCAGAAATGGAATTTATAATATTTATAAAATACTTTTAGCAGGCATTATAAAAGAAACTCCTCCATATGTCCTTTTCTCATCAGGAGACTTAGCAATTACTTTACCTTATTAAAATTAAATGTCTGAACGGCTCACCAAGATGAGACAAAGGTAACTTCACTGGTAGTTCAGGTCACCTAGCAACATTCAGTTTGTGTGTGAAAGCTGGAGATGAGATAATTCTTTCAGAGTTCTGCACTTGGTAAAATGCCCATGTGAGGTGCCTACAAATTAAACATTTGGCAAAATTCCTCATATCAATGGAAAAGGTCATTTTGAAAATTTGTCTTGGTGGATTTTAACAGCTGCACTATAAACCGTAATTGCAATTTAAACAACCACAGTGCCTTTCTGGAAAACTCTCAGCCTGCTTAACCTGCCACCCCTTGCTGCGTCCAAGGGGATGCATATAATTTTATGGGCTACTGGAGAAATTTCTACAAGTATTCCTTGATGCTGTGGCCATTGTTGTGCATACCTGACACAAATCTGAATATAATCTATTAATTCTGAAGAAAAAAATTCAACACCTTTTAAATTGAACATTGGGTTGGGATATAGCTCAGCAGCATAAGTGCCTGCCTGGTAAGCACAAGGTCTTGAGTTCGATCCCCAAATAAATTAAGAACATTAAAAAGCTAATCTTTCCTAGCTTAAGTCTCTCATTATGATTTTTAAAACAACGTGGAAAGGAGTATACAATTTCAGATAAATTTATTTATGTCCCAGCAGCATATTTTATTTGCTATAGATCAGAAGTATAACTTAAAAAACTAGGATTACAACATTGTATTTATTTTTAACACAAAGCTAGGGCAGGAAGATGGCTCAATAGAATAAGTGCTTCCCTGGCAAGTGCAAGGGTCTGAGTTCAATCTCCAGTTCTGAAAAAAAAAAAATTTACAAAGCTAAAATGTTTCTATTGGAAAGTGCATGATACCTTGAAGATAATAAATTATATTCTGAATGTGCAAGCTAAAATAAATAGTAAAATTCGCAATACTTTGCAAAATAGCATATTAATAATTATTCAAATGTGCTAAACAAAAATCAAAGAATTTCAGAAGTTTTAGAATAGCAGCTGGAGGGCTGGCCAGATAGCTCAGTGGACTAAAGCTCCTGGTTATGCATATGAACAGGCTGGAGTTTGATCCCCAGGCCTGTCATGCTGGCCTCAACCCCAGAGTGCATTGACAAGGCGATTAAAACTGGGCATCAGCACGTGCCTGTACTTTCAGCATTTGGTAGGCTGAAAACAGAAGAATCACTGCAGATCCAGTCTATGCAGTGAGACCCTGTAGAACTTGTCCTAAATTCATTAAAAAAAAAAAAAAGAATAGCAGTTAGATTTTTT